>CM019918.1:1912603-1954014 GCA_009764595.1 Geothlypis trichas | reverse complement strand
CCGCCCCCCCGCTCCCCTCTGAGCGGCTTGAGCAACCTGCCAGGCCGTATCCTCCGTACCTGACAGTGACAGCAACAGCGAATCAAGTGATGAGTCACCTGCAGTAACACCTGAGCTGGGGCAAGGAGCTCGGGTCTGTTCATTTTCTAAGAGCTCTAGCCTTACTGCCCCATGGACTTTGCCTCCATGTCAAGTAACTGTGCTTTCTCGACACCCTCGGGAGTTTTGGGAATTTGTCAGGAGAAAAGCAGCCACGCCACCAGCCATCAGCTGCTGAAATCCAGCCCGAGAAGGAAAGAAACAGGCACTTTCAAAAAAAAAAAAAAAAAAAAAAAAAAAAAAAGAAAAAAAAAAACAGAAAAAAAAAAAAAAAAAAAAAAAAAAAAAAAAAAAAAAGAAAAAAAAAAAAAAAAAAAAAAAAAAACAACAGAAAAAAAAAAAAAAAAAAAAAAAAAAGTCCAGAAAGACCATCTCGACTTTTGCCGAGAGGATTCGTTTCAACCTCGACCTGGAAGGAGGACAACCAGAAGCCGGCCTGGAAGATCCTCACCTGTGAGCTGCTGGACAGTGACCAGGGCAAACTCCGGACTGACCTTGCAGATGATTCAGCTTTTGATTGCCATTTTCATAAAATGCCTCTCAGGGAGGGAAATGACCATATAAAGATAGAAGTGTTAGTCTTGATTCAAGTACCTGAAATGTCTCTGAAGACAGAGTATTTAAGAAATATCAGTCAGATCCTATTTGTGGGGTCATCAGTTGATTCTTCAATGGTTCAGAGTTTTGTTGATATTGAGTTTGTAACCTTTGTTGGTTTGAATTTATAGGTGATACTGATAAATAAGGATTGTTATTAATACTGCATAAATACTTTTAAAAGGTTGTCATAAGCCCTTCAAACATTTCCTGTTGATGGGTTGATTATATAATGAGAATTCTCAGAATTTATGATAAGAATTATTAGCAAGGTATTGTAATATTTACAGCCAGCTTTTATGTGTTTCACTATCTTTTTGTGTGATCATTTACAAGATGTGTGTCTTCAGAATCTTGTCTTATATTTCTTGACTACTCATGGGTTTTTGGGTTTCTTTTAAATCCAGATTGCCATTTTCGTGGTTTTCTTCAGTTATTATATCTTCAGTTTTTACAGAGGTACTGCATGCCGAGAATTCAAGAGGTTTGCTGTATTTGAAGAATTTTTATCCTGACAGAAGTTTTGGAGGGATTCATCTATTTAATGGTTTGATTGATTTTTAATCCTAAGGTTTCCTATTCATAATTGCTGTTTTTAAGAGTCTTGTTTTAAAATGTATTAAGTGATATCCATTAATTAGAGTTCGAACTCTGGCCAAGTTCTAGCTCTACTTGAATGGAATGATTGACAATCAGCCCAGATGTTTTCTGCATCAAAAACTATTCAAGTCCTTTTGGCTTGGCAATTTGACCATATATGATAGCTGAGCCTGTTTTCAAAGGGAGTTTGGAGAAACATGAATCCGGACATGAGTTCTCCAGTTCTCTGTTGTTTTAAGGTTCATCAGCTGTCGCAGACTCTGGGATGACAGTTCAGTGTTGTAGTGATTGATAATTGTGTGATTTCAGATGTGTTATTGGTTATGTGTATTATCTGATTGATTTCTGTTTGCTGTTATCTTACATTTCCCTATGTAATATTGCATAGAGACTGAAACAGAGCAGATGAATGTTTTATTTTCATATAAGGGCACATTTTTCACCTTCAAGATTTTGAGATAATCCTCCAGTCCCTGCGGGGATGTGGATTTGTTTGTGTTTTAGCAGGTGCAGAAGTCCAGGTAGATCTCAGAAAACAGCTCCAGGACTTTATGAGCTTTTTGCAGATATTATCATCAAGGGTCGCAGGCGTTGCCATGAGATTTTGGGACGCGATCCTGTGACCATTGTGATACCTGTACAACAATGGTATTTTGAATGGTGCTTTCAAAATAATCATGAATTGCAATTTGCCTTATCTTGTTTTACAGGCCAAATTTCATGCCATTTGCCTTCTCATTCTGTTCTAACACTGACTAAAGAGATTCCTTTTGAAGGGAAACAAATTTGTTCTCCTGTTCCAGTGGAAGGTATGGCAGTTTTTACAGATGGATCCGGGAAAACCGGAAAAGCAGCTGTGGCTTGGAGAAAAGATGATCACTGGGAATATGAGACAATGATTCAGCAGGGATCTCCTCAACTGGTTGAACTTTCTGCTGTTTTTTTGGCTTTTACTTTATTTCCTAGTTTTGTGAATATAGTTACTGATTCCATTTATGTTGCTAATTTGGTTAAGCGTTTAGATCAAGCGGTGTTGTATAACATTCAAGAGAAGCCATTGTTTGTCATGTTAATGAAATTATGGACAGTTATTGGTGCTCGAAAGCATCCTTATTTTATCATGCACATTCGCAGCCATACATCGCTGCCAGGATTTTTTGTTGAAGGCAATGCCTATGTAGATTTTTTAGTAGCTGCTGCTGCAATCAAAACTGTGCCGAATGTATTGCAGCAGGCAAATTTATCTCATCAATTTTTTCATCAGAGTGCTCAAGCTTTACAGCAGCAATTCAAATTGTCTTCTGGTGAAGCAAAATCAATTCTTTCTTCTTGTCCTGACTGTCACATGACTCATGTTGCTCAGTATTATGGTATCAATCCTAGAGGTCTTTCTGCGTTGGAAGAATGGCAAACTGATGTTACTAAAATGCCAGAATTTGGTCGTTTTAAGTATGTTTATGTTACAGTTGACACTTTTTCTCATGCAATGGTTGCTTCAGCATTCACAGGAGAAAGAACTTGTGATGCTATTCGCCATTTTTATCATGCCTTTTCTATTTTAGGTGTTCCGTGTCATGTAAAGACAGATAATGGCCCAGCATATGTTTCGCAGAAAATGCAAGCATTCTTTCGTGCTTGGGGCATTCAGCATTCAACAGGCATTCCACATGTCCCCACGGGCCAAGCAATTGTTGAAAGAGCTCACGGACTTCTTAAACGTCAGGTTCAAAAACAAAAAGGGGGAATGCAACAGGAGTCAGCTCAAGTGAGATTAGATAAAGCTGTTTATGTGTTAAACTTTTTGCGTCCCCTACCTGACTCACAGTTATCGCCAATCTTTTGCCATTTTTCTTCTTTGAATTCTAAGCAACCAGATTTCCGTAGGAATGTCAAGGTATGGGTTAAGGATTTAATTACTGGTATGTGGTCTGGTCCAGTGGAACTAGTAACCTGGGGGAGAGGTTATGCTTGTGTTTTGACAGATAATGGTCCTCGATGGGTTCCTGCTCGATGTGTTAAACCTTACCTAGAGCGCGCAGGAAAGGACAGGATGGATGGATCCGCAGCTGAAGCAGAACGTGCGGATGACACTGGCTAAGACCATATATCAGTACTTAAAGATGGATGAAGGACAGGAATGATTGTATTAAGAATGGGAACTTTGTTGATAGTTGTGATTGTTGGTTTTGTGTGTCCCCTCTCTGCTTGGATTTTTGCAAAGGGCCCTGCAAAGATCCATAGCAGCTGTATTTACAGGTCAAAAACAAAAAGGGGGAACTGTGGAAAGGGCTAACAGCAGGCCTGTTAGCTAAAGCAGCGAGAAGAAGCCGAGAAGTAAGAAGAAGCTGATAAGGAGCTCTCTCCAAGGCTGTAACCAAGGAGATCGAGAGAAGAAAGATAAGAACACCTTGCAGCTGGATGAAGTAATTTTAGAAAGATAGGTGGAGTCACTATAACTTTAACCAATAGCATTATGTTGATTTATTGTGGCCAATAGATCAGGTAGAAGAAGTATCAACAATTGAAAAGTGTATAAAAGTTAGCCATGTTAGAAAATAAAGTGTTGCCAACTGAGACTGCTTGTGGTCTCTATTTCATGTCGTGACCGCCTCAACAACGACACCACGGCTCTTCTGCTTGTGTCTAGATAAGCAGGGCCCCCTCTGGCGCTTCCCCAGAGCTGCCAGGCTGGGAACTCCACCTCCAGCCTCCCACCCTGGGTTTAGCTCAGCTCTGCTGGAGTGGTTTCCCTCCATGATTTGGAGTGTAGGGGTAATAGATAAATGAAAGCAGTGAGGTGCAGGATGCTGCCGTGCCTGCTCCCTCAGCCCTGGGCATTGCTGAGCACCGGGTGCTGTGTCCCTCCCTGCCCCTCGTGGGGGTGACAGGGTGGCCCAGGTGCCCGGCTGCCCCCGCCTACCTCCGAATCTCACCGTGGCGAACATGGTGGTGCTGCCGGGCCCCGTCCCGCAGGCAGCGCTGGGAGCTGCGGCAGAGCCCCGGGCACAGAGGCTCCATCCCCGCTGCCGCTGTTGTGGTTTCGGTAGCCAGATTGCCCAGCAACAGGGAGTGAATGGCCCCTGCAGATTCCCGAGCCTCCTGCGGGGGGAGAGAAGAGGCACAGCAAGGGCTGAGTGGCCCCAGAGGCTCTGAATTTCAGACATTCTGTAGTCTCGTGGTGTTTCCTGCCGCCTCCATTTGTCCTGCAGCTCATCTGGGCTGTGGTGGTGCCACATCTGCTCACCGTGCCCCTAGCTGAGCCCAGCACTGCTGCAAGGCCAGCCTGGCCTGCTGTGTGACACGGCTGATGCCACTGGAGAAACCCCCTGAGGACCCTGCTGTGGAGCAGGAGGCACTGGGGTTCTGCAGCCCCATGGTGGACATGGTCATGTGCTGCCTGCACATGACATACAATCATAACACATACAATCTTGTATTTGGTGCCCAAATGTTGCTGTGCAAGTGTTCCTGCAGTCAGGGCCCTGTAGCATCATCCCCTTTTCCTGTGGAAAACATGGATGGAATCACGTCCCTGGGCTGCTCAGCAGATGGGGAGGCTGGAATGGTGGGAACCAGTAACAACAGTGATGTGCTGCATTATCCCGTGCCCACTGCTCTGAGGACAAATTCCCTTTCTCTGGAATGCCCCTCTTTGCATGAGGAGGGGATTTCCCTGTCTTGCCAGGTTTCATTTCACAGTCACTCTAATCCACGGACTTGGCCTGCTCAGAGCTTAGGACAAGGTGTGTGTGTGACACTCCTCCCCTGGGACAAGTGCAGGGACACTTGTGTTCATCTTGGCACCACTTGGCAGAATGTGGGGCGTGCTGGTGGGCAGCAGCTGGAGCTGCACCTGCAGGGTGCTCATACCTGCCAGAGCTCATCAAACACAAACTGCTGACATCTGCAGGGACAAACTCGCAAATGTCTTTGTTTGGGGCCTCTGTGGGTGCTGCCGAGGGAGGGAGCTGCTGTCCCTGGCTGGTGATGAGGTGGCACTGGCAGGGGCTGAGCCTGCCTGGAGGTGCCCGGCAGCTCTGGCACATGAGAGGTGCCCGCTGCCCTCATGGCTGGGGACAGCCCGGGCTGGTGGCCATGTGACACAGTGGCCCCGTGGCAGGTGTCACAGGCGGGAGTGGCTTCACGCCCGCTGAGCTGGTGGCCGTTGCTGTGACAGTCTGCTGTCCTTCCGCAGCAGCTGTGCTGCAGCCACCTCTCCCTGGGGACACCACCTCTCCCTGGGGACACCACACCTCCTGCCCGATGGCCTCAGCAGCCACCCACCCACCCACCAGGGCTGCCCACGCTGCTGCTCCTCCTGGGGTGGCCCTGGCCAAAAAGCAGCACCCTCAGCAGCTCCCTGCTGCAAGTTATGCTGAGACCCTGCCCAGTCATTCCTGCCACAGTGATGGAGCTGCATGAAGGCAGCAGCAGCTTTCCTCCTGTTGTTTCTGTGATGGGACAGCTCCCTCCCATCCTCTGTTCTCCCTGGTGGCCCCCAGCCTGCATCCCCCCAGAGCATCCTTGGCACGGTGTGGCTCGGGCTCCCGGCCTCCTGCATGCCTGGCAGCAGAGGGCCTGAGTGTGGGACTGCAGGGAAACCTCTCTGCTCCTCCCATCAGCGAAGAGAGATGGTCAGCGATGCCACCCCGGTGCCCAGGGCGTGGGGTGAGCTGTGGCTGTGCTGGTGCAGCTGAAGAAAACGGGCTGGGCTGAGGTGAGGGTGGATGGCTCTCACCCCTCCCTGAAGCCCAGCTGCAGCAGAGCGAGCAGCCCCGGGGAGCAGAGTCCCTGAGCCCCCCGTGTCATTTACATACACCCTGCCAGTGGCCACGGCACAGCACCCGGGCGTGAGCAGCACCCCAGAGCAGCTCTGAAACAGCCTCCCTTCCTCTGCCTCCCGCCATGGCCCTGGGATTCACAGCCCTGCTCCTGCTGGGGACGCTGGGCACAGGTAAGGGTGTGAGGCAGCTCTGCCTGGGGCACTGCAGGTGAAGGGCAGGCTGGGCACTCAGGGTGGGCTGGTTTGAGTAGGGCGTTTGTGATACAATGAGCAGGGTGAATGTTTTGTGGGCTGTGATGGGGGACACGGCTCAGCCCATCACTAACTGCATCCCCGCTGTGTGCAGCTGCCGGGGCTCAGCCCGTGCTGAGCCAGCCCCAGTCGGTGTTGGTGCAGCCCGGGCAGAGCGCCCGGCTCTGGTGCACGCTGAGCCCGCAGTACAACATCAGCCACTTCGGCATCTCCTGGTACCAGCAGCGCCCGGGCCGCTCCCTCACGTACCTGCTCTACTACAACTCCGAGAGAGACAAACACAAACCTGCCAGGACCCCCGACCGCTTCTCGGCCACCAAAGACCTGGCCAGCAACGCCTGCATCCTCACCATCGCAGCCGCCTGCCAGGACGACAACGGCACCTATTACTGTGCCCTGTCCCCCGCCCTCAGGTGGCTCTAGAGAGTGACAGCCCTGGGAGGGATTGTTAAAATCCACCTTTGCATTGAAACATAAACTTGAAAGAATTTCGGGGTTTTAGAGGAGCTGAGGTTTTAGTTAGAGATAAGCTTTATTAGGGTTAATCAAAATAAATGGGTAGGCCTTGATGAAGTTAAGAGTTCGTAGTTAACTGATAGTTGATTGCTTGTCAACATAATGTTTGGTTAGCTGGGTTTATAATCAAGGATATAGAAACTGATAAATAGCTTTTAGGAACATAAGACAATTGTAGGCCTCCTTTGCTCTGAAACCAATTGAAGATGGGAATGGGAGTTCTACCAATGGGTTCATTTGTCATATTTGCATTGAGAAGGTAAAAAGGTCAGAACGAGGAAGACTTCATTTACTTCCTCATTTTGGGACCCCTCCCCATGAAAGGGACCACAGACCCATTTCAAGGAACAAACTACACATGCTTAATGGCTTTTGAACTAATTACCATGGGAAGTGGGGAATGGGATGTACCAAAGTTATGAATATGCATTTGTATTTTGGGTATTCAATACTTGTATAGATAATAAGATTCTGTAATCACCTGTAAATTGTGATGTGTATTTGGGAGCTATCCCACAATAAACATACACTTTCTAACTTTAAACTGTTGGAGAGTCTTTGTCCGTCATAGTTGGATATCGGTACTAGATCAATATCCATATTTTTAATAAATCGGCATGCTTGAGCAGGCCTGGCAGCGCTGCCTGTCCTCTGTGTCCCCAAGCGTCCCTCATGGAGCATCAGCGGGGCACGGCCGCAGAGCGGGAGGATGGAGGGCTCGGCCTCGGCCTGGCTGTCCTGGGCTCTTCCAGCGCCTGGCACAAGGCGGCCTCGGCCTGGCTGGGGCTTCCGCAGAGTTTAATTAAAGGTAATGAAGGTAATAAAGGCCAATCCTCACCCCGCCGCTCGTGTCGTGTGTGCCTGGGCCATGAGGGGCTGCGGGCCTGGCGGGGTCTCTGGGCCAGGGGAGCCATCACCCACCCCTGGAGCAGCCCCTGGTGCCACAGCAGAGCTGCTGAGGGGACAGGGACACGCGTGCCCCCGCGGGGACGCTGTGGGGACGTTTTCTCACAGAAGGGTGAAGGATTTTCCCACAGAACTGGGGAAAATATCGGGATGGCCGCACTGCGCATGCTCAGCTTGGCGCGGGCCCTGCGGCGGGAGTTAGGACCCAAAGGCGGGTGTGGATGTCACGTGAGGGGCGGCCGGCGCTACCATTGGCCCAGGGAAAGGCAAAACCAGGCGCGTAACTTCCGGGTTACCTCAGTGCGCGTCAGGGCCCCGCCGCGGCCGGGTTGCACCGGGCCGCTGCCCTGCTCGTGTGCTCAGCATGTGCGAAAAGCCGCGCTATGAAAAGTCCACAAAGGAGACGGAGGAGTCCTGCAACTTTATTCGAATAAAGGGAGACAGTCCACTACGCCATACCCCCATGGGATCTCTGTCGACATTTCGGAGGACGCAGCCTCCTTTTATCCTAAACTCCCGGCTGCAGGTTGCTGTCTTTCCTTTTCCCATTGCCTGAGGTGCAGTGGCAGGAGCTGGGCACTGGATTGTGTAACGTAAACAGGGGATAATGAATTTTTGTCTTCTTAACTAAGTCCTGTTTAATATGTTTGTCAAAGGTTAAGATCAGCTCGAATTTGGTGCAAGGGGGTTCCCCGGGCTAAAAGGAAGCTGCTGTTTGCTGCCTGAGATGAAGATGTCAAACATTTCAGGATCTAACAGGCTGGCAGAGCCATCCTCACTGGGGCAGGCTGGAAAGGCACAGGCAGCCCTGGGAAAGGTGCTGGGGGAGCTCAGCTCCACCCTTTGGCCTCCTGCACAACCAGGAGTGAATTTGAAATACCGAGGCCTGAACAAGTTCAAGCAAACAAATCTTCCCAGCTCCCTGTCAGCAAGTGGACAGCAGAGAGCTGCTCACAAAACTGGACTCCTCTTTGAGGAAACTGCTGCAGAGTAACAAGGAAAGTGTTTAGAGAATAAACATCCCATCCTAGGCAGATCCCTGCTCTTCTCTTGTGCTATGGGACTGTGGCAGAACAACTCCATTGGAGTTCTGAATGGTTAAACTCACTAAGAGGAACATAAGGACTATAGTGACAAATCCCAATACAATTCCTTTAGACTAAGGAGGGAAAAAAAGCCCTACCAACTTTAGTCAGGATCTAAAATATCCCTTCTAGCTGACACAGCAAAGCAGGGACTGAAAGGCATCCACAACTAGCTATGCAAAGCATCTGTACTTTCAGCCAGTGACCCATATAAAATGAATAAATAATTCATAATTACATATGTAGTGTACACCATGCACGCCAAGAAGAGCTCCAGAGAGAGAAGCACAGTGGGCATGCTTTGCCCTCTGATAGGAAAAGTTCTCCAGTTACTTCTGTCACCCTGGAAAGTCTCTGAGACACAACTGAGCCTCCATTTACAGCTGCAAAGCCACAATAGGTATTTTCCCCACGATGTTCTACAGCCTAGATTGACTCCACGATTCCTGAAATTCAGAGGAAGTATTCAAAGAATGCACTGGCACAGCAGCACAGTACCAGCACTCCAAAGCAGGTGCACAGTAAATTGAAGAAAGCAAGATTCAGTCCCAAAGTTCCTTTCTTCCTCTCTTCACCTCTGGGTTTGCCCCCACACACAAGGCAAGCTTTTTCCACCGAGGCTTTGGTAAAGCAACAGCTGCTGTCTTGTCCTCTTGGATCCAAGGCTCCAGTTCCTTCCTCTGCTCTCAGATGTGCAGCTCTCAGACAGGCAGCAGCTCTGGGGGGTACTCCCCATAGCAGTATTTGGCAATTGGGTCTCTGTAGGTGTTCTCATGCTGCACACTCTGCCAGGGAAGGAGGAGAAGCTTTAACAATACACACACAGTGAAACAAGGCATCCCTTCACCGAGGGAACAATTGCACAGAGTTTATACACAGGCAAAAAAAATATCCCAAATTCTTCTACACATCAGAGTGCCTTTGGATCAAAGAACTCTGCATTGCCAGCACACAAGAGTCAGCTGATGTATTACAACACTGCAATGTTGAACCAGAACCTCCTTTTCAAGAGAGTACCCAAGTAGGTGGGAACAGAGTTCACTAAAAAAAATTGGATCTGTTTAGGCAGTATCACCAAATGTTCTAAGCAAGCAGAGCACAATAAAGTTGCAACTTGAGATGTCTGCATTTTTCTGGACAAAAGGCAGAGTTCAGATTTTATGGGTAAAACATCCCAGTAACCTTGGAGACACTTGGAACTCTGTCCTTTGTTTGCAGTCCATCCCTATTGCCACCTGAAATGCTGAAGGTGCAGGACATGGCCAACAGCACTTTCTGAAAGAGCCACTGCTTGCTTAGACCAACACTTCTAATAAAATCACATAGGTAACAGAAGTTCACCTCTGTCCTTAATAAGCTGAGAAATTACAGCACAGTTTTTGAGTTTCATGCAGGTAATTGTCAGCACAGGGTGAGTCTCCAGCTGTACCATAAAATAAAGAGCATTCTGAGGCTACTGGGAACAGCTCTCACTGTCTTCATCCTAATGAGATCTTCCCCAGTCACTGAACTCAGTCTCTTTTTGGTTAAGCCCCTCTTTTCTACAGAGAATGTGCTACTTGTCCTGCTCTAAATTAAAGTGCTCTGCCTTCAGACTGGCTCTCAGCCATGGCTTCAGCTTTTATGAAAACACAAACACGACACACACCAGCCATTCACAGCACTGAGCCCCATTTCCCAAGGGCACTTTTTGTGCCCTGGACATGAGCTGGTGCCTCACCTGTGATGAAGTCCTGCATTTGGCCAGACACAGCTCAAAGTGATCTTCCACGGCCATGAAGAGGTTCTGGAACGCCATCGCCGCCCGGTTCAAGAAGCGCTCCAGGAGATGTTGCTGAAGTGGTCAGCAAAGAGAAGGCAACAATCAGAAACACTCTGCTCCAGCAAGGAGCAATCAAAGCCACCCCAGCCTGCAAAGCTCAGGTATCAGAGGAATAGTACTCTAAAACTCCATTTAGGATTTTTAGGAAGCGCTGAAAGGCTAATGCCTCAGAACCCCAGCAGCAGGACAAGAATCTAAGAGAAGCTCACAGAAAAAGGGGAAATGCCAATTACAAAACTAATAGTGGCTACAGTAACTCTTCTGCAATCATTTCCCTTCAGCAAATGCAATTCCCCTAAAGCTGAAACACTTTTCAAGGCTCCAAGTATTTCCTCCCAGAAGTGGGAAGGATGAATTTTGTTAAAGCTTTATTTATAGCTTGCCATACACTCCTTGGAAGCTTTCCTCATCATTCCAAGAAGAGAAACTGTCCCTCTAAAAAAGCTCTTCACAAAGAAGCCCTTTTAGCCACAGAGGGACCCCAGCAGCTGAGAACACCTGGAAAGCAGAGGGGAATCCATCACCTTGCTGGGCTGCAGGCAGCAGGACACACAGAACTCGTAGATGCTGCAGCAGCCGTTGGGCAGGCAGCTGTCACAGCTGTACAGCTTGGTGCTGGGCACGTGCACATTGCAGCAGCCATTCACCAGCAGGTCCTTCCTCTCACAGATGTAGCCTGGAAAACAGCAACAGGAGTGACAACAGGCAAGGCACACCCCTCTGTATGGTCTATGGAAATCTGCAGTAAGGATCACATTCCTTAAGAGCAGGTTTGTTTGTTGTTTAGTAGGTTATGATCCCCCTCAGTCCTGTGCAGCCACTCTTTGAAATGGAGAGAGGTGTTTCAAATAGCTTGGTGTTATCTGCACAGCCATCACATCCTACTCTAATGTATGCTCTATATACACCATGAGTATCTAAATGCAGATTATTTAAGTTCTGTCTTTCTTTTTGGGTATAGTTCTTGGTTGTGAAAGGGGAAATGGGATTGGCATTGATTATATTGAAAAAAAACACACAACATGCTTTTTTGCAATGGGTCTGTGTCTGGATAATTCTCTTACAGTTCAGTATGAAGAGACTTAGATTTAGCCATGCAGGACAGTGTAATATTCATTGCTGAGTGGAATCTTTAACAATAGAAATATGGTGTATATTATAGAATACACACCATATTCAATATATATAGAAATGGTACTACCACAGTGTTAGACAGTCAGAGATCTGTAATTTTTAGAGCTCTTATGAATTGGAACTAAGCCTAAGTCAGGCAGTGCCAAATTTAACATTGATGCAAATCACAAAAGATGTGGTGGGTTCTCTATAGCCTTGATTTGTGGCCAAGAAAGAGCCAGGTCTAAGCAAGAATCACAATCCTTAAGAACAGGTTTGTTTGTCATTTAGTTGCTTATGATCCTCCTCAGTCCTGTGCAGCCATTCTTTGAAAGGGAGAGCAGTGGTTCAGACAGCCTGGTGTTATCTGCACAGCTATCACATCCTACTCTAATATGTGCTCTATATACACCATGAATATTTAAATGCAGATTATTTAAGTTCTGACTTTTTTTGGGCACAGTTCCTTGTTGTGAAAGGGGAAATGGGATTGGCATTGATTATATTGAAAAAAAACACACAACATGCTTTTTTGCAATGGGTCTGTGTCTGGATAATTCTCTTACAGTTCATTATCAAGAGACTTAGATTTAGCCATGCAGGACAGTGTAATATTCATTGCTGAGTGGAATCCTTAACAGTATAGAAATATGGTGTATATTACAGAATATACACCATATTAAGTATATATAGAAATGGTACTACCACAGTGTTAGACAGTGAGAGATCTGTAATTTTTAGAGCTCTTAAGAATTGGAACTAAGCCTAAGTCAGGCAGTGCCAAATTTAACATTGATGCAAATCACAAAAGATGTGGTGGGTTCTCTGTTGCCTTGATTTGTGGCCAAGAAAGAGCCAGGTCTAAGTAACAAACACAGTGCAGGGTAGGGAAGTCTTTAACTTCTACTGCTTGAAACAAGTGGTTAATAACCTTGGGTTTACAAGGGTCAGACAAGCTCATTAACTGTGACTGAGCACTAATTACAGCAGCCCTGAGCTGCCTCCATACAAGGCCAAGGTTTCCTCAGTTGCTCTCCCCAACCCCCCTGACAGCAGCAGCACTCTGCAGGGAGACACAGAGAGCTCTGCAAGCAACCACAGCAAACTGAGCAGGACTCAATGGCTGGGTTCTGTGCAATGTAACTGCAATTCTTTGACTTTTAGGTGGTCACAGTCACACACACACTCACACAGCCCTGGGCCTGAGCCTGGTGTGCACACAACCAAAGCAGCAGCACCTGCAGCCACAGTGAAATTCAGGCAGCCAGAGAAGAACAGGCCAAGGGCTGAGTGAAAATGCTTTAAAAAAGAGCAGCTGTTCCATCAAAGTGCCATCAGCAGCAATCAAAGAGGCAAAGCAGCATTCAGCACTGCCAAATGCAGAATAAATTCAATTAAATATCAACTGTACCCAGTTCATCTGTAATGAGGAGCTTCCCCTGCACAGAGTTCCTGCACTGGTTGCTCAGCTGACTGCTGTTCCCCGAGCTGAACTTCACCTTCCACAGGATGGGCTGCTCATGCTCCTGCACTTGGAGGAGAGTCCGATCTCTCACCATCCTCTCTTCCTGCAAGGAAAAAACAGGAATGCACCCAAACACATCAGCTCCTCCTGCCACTTCAATCCACGTGCCTCTCCCAGCATTAAAGATGCCCAGTACTTGTAAACTGCCCAGCACAGGAAACTCCACCATCAATACTGCAAACAATTTACTACTTGTAGTATTTTACTTCATACTTCAACAGGAAGATACACAGTACAGTAAAGTCAGGGTACTCCAGTTCACCATGGATCAGCTAACACAGCTAAACTTGGTGACTATAACCACAAAAATAGTTTGTACTATATTAAATATATAATATAGTATAATATAATATATCGCAGCTGAACATATTTTTCTTTCATGAGCCCTTTGCCAGTGGAACCACCTCTCCCAGTGGAGAGTTTCTTTTCCCAGTTTTGGTTCAAACCGCTGTTGCCGTCAAACACAGAATCAGGCATTCCTATTTTAAACTCTTGCATGCATTAAACATTTATAAGGTCATTCTTACGGCAGTATTACCCAGGGGTGCGGTGACAGCACCTGCAGAACGAGAGTCCCCGTGCCATATGGGCTGTTGTAACGCAGCCCGCGGCGGCGGGGCCCGGCCGGCACTGACCTGTTTGAAGGTGCTGCTGATGAAGTACACGAGCGAGAGCCCGAACACGACGCCGAGCACCCATCGCTTCCTGAGCAGCCTCCGCCAGAGCACGGCCCCGCAGGGCAGCATGGCCGGGCTGGGGGCAGCGCGGGCCCGGGGCCGGCATCACCGGCGGGCGCAGCGAGCCCCGGGCGGCCCCAGCGCGGCCCCAGCGCGGCCCGAGCGCTTCCGCCGGCGGGCGGGGCGGGCGGGCGGAAACCGCGGCCGGGCGTGCGCGGGGCGGCACCGGCACTGGCACCACCGACACCGGCACCACCGACACCGACACCGGCACCCCCGGCACCGACACCGGCACCGGCACCACCGGCACCGGGCCGAGCCGCTGGGTACGCGGCACCGCTGGGTACGGGGCACCGCGCCACGGATTCCAGCGGGAACCTCCCTCCCCCATCTAACTGGAAAAAAGGCCTGGTTTATGTCTGTATATATGTATATATCTATAGATGTATACCACGTATATATGTATGCATATATATATAGATGTATGTATAGGTATAGAACCGTATTAATAGATATTTCTGTATATATGTGTATATGTATGTATGCCTATACATATACACGTCTATATGTATGTATATCTATATATGTATACCGTGTGTGTATATATGTATATACATATATGTATGTATAGAATCATATTAATAGATAGTCGGTATATAGATGTATATACATGTATGCATACCTCTATATGTATACTATGTATATGTGTGTGTATATATATTGATATATATATATGTATGTAGATGTATAGAACCAGATTAATGGAAATTTTCTGTGTATATATGTGTAAACACATGTGTCTATATCTATATTTCTATATATGTATATATATGTATACTATGTATATATATATGTATATGTATATATACTATGTATGTGTCTATATAGATATATATATATGTATAGGTATAGAACCATATTATAGATACTTCTGTGTATTTATATGTATACATATATGTGTATCTATACATAGATATGCATGTATATCTACATATGTATACTGTGTGTATTTGTATATATAGATATATATATGTATGTATATGTATAGATCTGTATTAATAGATATGTCTGTGTATAAATGTATATACATGTATGTATACCTATACATAGATACACATGTATATCTACATATGTATACTGTGTATTTGTGTGTATATATATAGATGTGTGTATATAGAGCTGAATTAATAGATATGTGTATATCAATGTATATACACATATATATGTATGTAAAGGATTGTTAATAGATGGCTATGTAGGTGTACATTAACAGATCTATACCTATACATCTATGTATATGTAAGTATGTATATATATATGTATACACATGCATACATACACAGGCACTTGTACATATGTGTATGTATAGCTGGATATATAAAGTGTATATTGTGATACACGTGTGTGATATGTTCTGTGATAAAAGTGCATGTATCTATAAATACATTTGTGTCTGTATTTATTACAGACACACACAGGTGTGTGTATGGACACACTGAAGGCAGAGCACAGCTTTGGGAGCATTCCCAGGGTGTGCCTGTGTGGGCAGCAGGGCTGCAGGTGTCAATTCCACAGGCAAACAGCCTTGCTGGGCCATGCACGTGGGCAGGGCTTTAAGTACCAAGGGTTCCTGCCCCTCTCTGCATTTCCCAGGGACATGCAGAGGTGAAACTCTTTGTGCTGTGCTGAAAATTGCTCTCTGTGTGTGCTTCCTCCAGGTGTCCCTGTGTGAGCACCAGGGCCAGGTGCTGACAGTCACTGCCTTGAAGGACCTGGGATGAGTTTGGAATCTGGACTGTCTGAAGCACTCCATCTGTGAAGGTCTGCACACTCCTGGGCTTCCATCTCTGCCAGAGTGGCCCCTTTCACCTCTGGATAAAGCTGTTCTTCAGGTACTGTGCTTTGAGACAGCTGGCCAACCTTCCCAGAGCCACTGTGCCTTTACACATGGGCTGCACATCTATGTATATATTGACATGTGTTATGAATAATGTTATAACTTCTTATATTTGAGAGTATTTACATCTTAGTCTGTACATTTTATTAAGCAGCTATTGTATTTTGGGCCTACTGTCTAGACTTTGCAAATGGCATTTCTGTAGATTGAATGAGTTGCTTATTGTCATAAGCTAATAGTATTTCTTTTATTAGAAGTGTTTACACATTTTCTTTTTCTTCTTCCCTCTCAGTTTTGCTTTGCAGAGCAAGTTCCTGCAGAAAAGGAAGATGAGATCTGATTTTCCCAGAGGCTGTTGAGTCACGTGTCACCTCAAGAGCCACTGTTAGGTGTCCCCATGTCCCTTGCCAGGACATGCCATCCCTCCTGCTGGTGACTGCCCCTTCCTGAGTGACTCCTGCCCAGCCTGGACACCTGTGTGCCCCCTTTGCCATTCAAAGCTGTCCCTTCAAGTGTGCTGAGAAACAAATGGGAGCTCGAGGTGCTCTGTCACAGAAACCAATGCTTGCTGCCAGCCATGTCCCCAGCTGAGCGGGTCCCAGTGCCCTCTGCCCCCAGGGCCTGTGCCAGTAGCCACTGTGGGATTTGCTGAGCCACAGGGTTGATGTTGAGCGTGCTGTGTTTTAGGGTTTTGAGGAAAATGCAGAGGCGGCACAGCAGCAACACGGACAGCGTGCCTCCTGAAAGGTAAATCCTTCCCCTTCTTCTTCCTCCAGGTTCTTCCCCAAGAGGAGGGTTCTGGTTTAACAGTAGGGCTGTCAGATTAAACCTTTTTCTGACCCAGACACATTCTTCACATTTTTCTTGTGGCAAAAGCTGATAGGCCAAGAAACTCTTGTAATGTATTGTAATTAGGAAATAGTTGGCTTCTTATATTGTGGTGATGTGAATTATAACACCTGTATTGTCTCACCCTTCTCATGAGACTGAAAATGGAATAAAAGTTTTTAAAATTCCTCTCAGTTGCCCCATCTCTGGGTCAGGAAAAGGCTTAATCCGACATAGGGGGTGTTTGAGAAGATAAAAGCTCAAAATAGAGAAAGTCAGATTCCTGTGTGTGTGGTGTGGCTGAGCTCTCTGCTCGAATCTGGGGATTCTGGAGACAAGTTTACTTTTCTCCTTGCTGTCAGTCACTGATTGCTGCTGGCCACAGTGCTTCAGGGTGACCCAGGATGGCACAGCTGGCAGACATCTGGCTGAGCTGGGCAGGATTGTGGAGCTCTGGAGGAGGGGATGGATTCATGGCCCCTGAGCACTGTCTGTGTGCAAGGATGGACCTGTGTGAACAGGAGCCATGCACACTTCTCTTATTGAGGTGTTTAAAAAGTCTGCTGGTCTGAAGCTCCCAAGTACTCTGAGTTAGTGTTTTATGAAGAGTTTGGGTGACCCTTTGCATCTTCCCAGAGTCTGTATCTATCTTCATGTATGTGAGTATTTAGAATACCTCTAATTTGTTTCTGTAATTATAACATCAGCAAGGGAGCCTTGCCACTGTTGTTGTTCTGGTACTAAATATTCCCTGGTGCTTTTCCAGAGTTAGAGTATGACTTTTTTATTTTGATTCCTAAAGAAGAAACTAATCTAATTACTCCAAGACAAAGATGGAACTAACAAATTTCATTGCTCTGTTTGAGCTGAGATTATAAGTGAGAGATCATTAGTAAATATTTTCTTATAGTGGTTTTGCAATTAAAGTTGAAGCCTTATGTCATGGCCATTGCTAGCATGGTACCATTCCTAATTTCAGGGGGAAAGAAAGCCATCTTCAGATTTTTTCTGCTTGATGCTTCTGATTTTTAACAGGGTAAATACATAGTCAGGAGCAGAGGCTGAAGTTTTTCTAACTGTGGAAGGAAATGCTGTTGCCACTGGTCTTCACTTCTGTTAACTTCAGCAGCCTCACAATTTCAACAAACAACCCTTGTTTGTTTATAAATATGCCACAGATGAATTCCTTCCTGCTGAAAGCACACTCCAATATTATTCCAAAGGATAGCTGTGTCTTTATTTGTAACACTGGGTTCCTCCCAGGCTGTTTGTTACATTCCCAGCCCCAAGCTGTGTGTACATCCCTGAGTTGTAATGTTAGGTGTGAATTTAAAGGCCTGGCTGATGAATATTTTGGACCAGAACAAGGTGTGCAATGTCTTGTTGACTTGATTCCCTGCAGGAGCCTGTGGAGATGCAGTGGGAATGGGGTGCAGCTATAAAAAAAGCCTTATTAGGAGTTTGCTTAGTGGGAGGGTTTGGCCAGAGAGGTTTGAGGGTGTCCCCAGAGGGAGGTGAAAGGCAGAGCTCTGTGCCCTGGGGAGGCTTTGGAACCCATGGGGGAGAGAGGGTTGAGGGCCCTGGGTGTGCTGTCTCAACTTGTAACCACTGTTTCTAGAGATCTCCCAGGACCCAAATCAGGAGGGACCAGAGCTCTGCACCATGCCTTGCTTGTGGGCTTTGCCTCTTGCTGGGCTTTGTTTATTGTTTACTCTGCTTTTGCAGGTTAGAGAAGTGTTTGCTGTCAGGTATTTACTGCCTGGAGATCATATTCTTGTTACCTGCATTGTTCCCTCTCAACTAAACTTTCCTTGTATTGGCTTCTAGTGAAGGAAAAAAACCCTGTTGTCTTTTGATGCCAGGATAAAGGTATTTAGACTTTCTTTTTGGAATCTGGCTGTATTCCAACATGCTTAGGAAGGAATCAGTGCCAGAACCAGTTCTGCCCAGTAATTTGAGTACATCCATGCCAAATTTGCCAAAAATATAAAAATTAAAGAATTTATCTGGACCCATGAGCACATCCTTCATTTTTGTGTCAGGTCAGGGACACACAAAGCAGCTCTCAACACTTCTCTTTCCCTGGTGATTGTGTCTCTTCTGGTGCAGTTAATCAGTGGGCAGGTAGTGATGTCCCAAAATACAGAGGATTTTGGGGGTAGGTCATTGCTTTGAGTTAGCCTGGTTAGTTTTTTTATAGTATGGCTCGACTTGGTGGTGCTGCATCAGGTTCCATGAGGTTTTGTATGTTTTTCTTTATAGAAATCATTGTAGAAGATACTGGATTTGGTGGTGGATGTATTACTTTGTTTATTTCCAGAAGCAAGCAGGGTGTTTGGAGCTTCATTCCTAGGTGAGGGAGTTGATGTGTTCTGGTCAGGTCTGGAGAGGCTCTCTGGTTTGGTTACTGACCTCCAGTTGTGCAGCTGTGACTTCTCTACAGAAAATACAGGGAAAAGCATCTGGAGACCTTGGTCTTCTGAGTGGGAATCCTTAAATCAGAGGGTTTTGGGAAAGCTGCAAAAGGCAGGCCTCAGAGACAACAGAACTGTGATTAGAGCTAAGCAGTAGCCATAAGGCTTGTCAGCAGAAAAAATATATGAGATGTAGAAAGTAAGGACAAATAGAGCAATGGTCTATTCTAGCTTGGCTAGAGTAACTCCCTAAGCTACAGCAAAATCTATCTAGCAAGGTATTAGGAAGTTCTAAGCTTAATAATGGAGCTCTGTGTGTTGTGTTTTAAGGCTTACAAGCAGGTATTGTATTAGAAATAAGCAAGCATTGTTTAACCAAAGGTATGTGTGCTTATAGTGGTTGGATAGAACTACTGTCAATGTGCTTTTGCTGTCTGTGATTGGTCAAAAAACTTTTAAAGTGAGTTGTAACATTGAGTTCTTCGGCTGCTGCTGAGAACATGAGCTGCTGGCATCTTCCCATTGTCATAACCATGTAATGAGAGTGATGCTGGAAAATAAACAGCTCGAGATGTGTTCCCCAGCAGTCCATCCCATTCAGGATTTTGTACATAAACCCCCAACCAACAACAGAGAGTGTGAGGAATCCCTGCACTCGGGGCTGGGCTAAACCAGCACCTGGTTCTGTACCCCATTTTGACTGAATCCCTGGGGTCTGTACCCCCATTTTGACTGAATCCCTGGGGTCTGTACCCCATTTTGACTGAATCCCTGAGGTCTGTACCCCATTTTGGCTGAATCCCTGGGGTCTGTACCCCCATTTTGACTGAATCCCTGGGGTCTGTACTCCCATTTTGGTTGAATCCCTGGGGTCTGTACCTCATTTGGTTGAATCCCTGGATCTGTACCCCCATTTTGGCTGAATCCCTGGATCTGTACCCCCATTTTGGCTGAATCCCTGGGGTCCGTGCCCCCATTTTGTCTATGCCCCTGTTTTGGGTGAATCCCTGGGGTCTTTACCCCATGTAGTCTGAGTCCCTGGGTCTGTACCCCATTTTGACTGCATCCAGGTGTCTGTACCCCCTGTTTTGGCTGAATCCCTGGGGTCTATACACCCATTTTAGATGAATCCCTGAGGTCTATGCCCCTCTTTTGGGCTCAGTTCTTGGGGTCTGTACTCCATTTGGGCTGAATCCCTGGTTCTGTATCCCATTTTGACTGAATCCCTGGGGTCTGTGCTCCCATTTTGGTTGAATCCCTGGGGTCTCTACCCCGCGTTGACTGAATCCCTGGGGTCTGTACCTCATTTGGCTGAATCCCTGGATCTGTACCCCCATTTTGGCTGAATTCCTGAGGTCTCTGCCCCTGTTTTCGCTCAATCCTTGGGGTCTGTGCCCTGTTTTGATTGAATCCCTGGGGTCTGTACCCCATTTTGGCTGAATCCCTGGGGTCTGTCCCCTGTTTTGACTGCATCCTGGTGTCTGTCCCCTTTGCAGGAGCCGGAGCCAGACGCTGAGCTCTGAGGCCAGCGTGGACGAGAGCGGGGTGTTCGAGAGCCTCAAGGCCGAGGCCGCCTCCCCTCAGCAGCTCTTCTCGGGGCTCGCCGGCCTCCCCGCCGCCTCCATCGCCGCCGCGCCCTTCCCGGCCGGGCTGGTGCTGGGCTCGGCGGCCGGAGGGGGAGAAGTCTTCATCCAGATGCCGGCCCCGAGGGATGAGGGTGCCGGCCGGGCCGAAGGGGCCCCGTTCCACCACCGGGCCCCGGCGCATCCGTTCCAGCACGGGCACCACCGCGGCTCGTCGCTGCTGCACATGGCGGGCGGCGAGCGGCACGGGCACGGCGAGGAGGGCGCCGAGGAACAGGCCGGGACGCCGGCCCCGGCTCTCTCCGAGCTCAAAGCTGTCGTTGGGTGGCTGCAGAAGGGACTTCCCTTCATCTTGATCCTCCTGGCTAAAGTTTGTTTCCAGCACAAGCTTGGTGAGCAATCGTCAAAGCTTTTTGAGCGGTGGTTGAGGGGATTTTTCTGGTGTCTGGTACATCCATCCTTTTTGAGCTGTGGTTAGAGGGTGGTTGAGGGGATTTTTCAAGCTCTGGTGTCTGGTACATCCATCCTTTTTGAGCTGTGGTTAGAAGGTGGTTGGGAAACTTTATCAGGCTCTGGTATCTGATACATCCATCCTCTTTGAACTGTGATTATGGAAAGGTTGGGAGGCTTTATCAGGCTCTGATGTCTGATACATTTATCCATGTGGGAGTGTCCAGATGCAGTCTAGCGTGATGGGAACATACTCAAATGCATGTGATAAATTTGTGACAAATTCTCCCTGCTTTCAGTCCAAGCTGTGTTCATCCAGGTCAGATCCATCTCTTTCCTGTCCTGACCAGTGCTGTTCCTTTCCCTGATTCCTCTGTGACATTCCTCAGGATATTACCAAGGCTTCTCTCTCTAGGAGAGATGGGCAGAGCTTACCCTGGTGGCAGCAAAGCTTTCTGTGTGGCACAGAAGGGTTCAGAGACTCCTGTCTTGCAGGTGGGGTGGTGGGTGTGAAATCCAATCCAACAACATTAGTAGTTTCTGTCTGACAGAGCCTTTCCCTGCAGGAATTGCTGTGTGCATTGGCATGGCCAGCACCTTTGCCTACGCCAACTCCACGCTCCGAGAGCAGGTGGCTCTGAAGGTGAGTCTGGCATTTGTTTTTTCCTGTATGGGGATTTTTGAAGGAGTTTTGAATGAGTTAGAAACAGGACCTCTGAGGTTTTTAGATGATGCCATTTATTTTCTTTTTTTCTGCATAAATAGGAAGGCTGAGTTCAGCTCACATCTTTACAGGATGTGAGAAGGTCAGAAGGTGATTCAGAAGATCACAAGACCCCTGGTTACAAGACCTTTTAATGATTTATTGACTAATAAAACACTGCTAACAAGGATATTTATGTTTTTGACTCAATCCTTATGGACTTTCATCTTATGGACTCATGCAACAGTGTGGGCTTTCTTAGCTGATCATGTTATGACACACAGACCTACAGTACTGTATTCTAAACTCCTTGTTTACCTTTGTAGTTACTTTTATGTTTTCTATAACTTAAACTATAAAATTCCAAACTTTCCTCCACTTAACATGTCTCTGCTTCAAACTATAAGTCCACATTCTCACTTCACCTCAGTCTGGAAGCCTTTTCCAAGGTCCCAAATCAAATCTGGTGTTTAATTCTAAGCTTTGACTTACAGGCCCAAAGTTCTGAGAGTTGTCTGCATTTTGGATTCCAACACTTCTGTTACCAGCAAATTTTCCATGTACAAAACAGCATCTGTGATGAACCTTTGATTGCAGTGTAGGGCTGAATGCATTTATTTGTGCACAGATCTGTCTTCTCCTTCCTGCCTCTCCCCAATGCTCTCCCAAAATCTGCCCTGCTTTTTTCACATTTTGTGAAATGTGGTGTGGTAAAACAAAAAGGACAGGTCAGGGATGTTGTAATCTGCATCTCCCTCTGCCTGGCTGTGCCCATTCCAGCACTTCTCTGCACCTTGATTTCTCATCATGTACAGCAGAGATGCTGAAGCCTATTTGACTTATTAATGATGAGATTTTCCTACTTAGCATTTAGATAATGCTTTGAGATGTTCAGCTGAAAGATTTCATAGATGTGTTGCTTGCTAGTAGCTTTATAATGCTCTGGGCATTAATATGCTTAGAATGTAAAGAAACCAGCAGATCTTTTCAGGCCTTCTGATCTTCAGTGTCAGGAGAACAATTCAACAGCACTAAAAGCACAAGACTAGAATTGTTTTTTTGTCCAAATTACAGAATAGGTGGCACAAGTGCCTGCCTGTATGTGCCAGCAGCAGTGGAATCAGTGAGATCCAGCCCTGAGTGAGCAGCCCAGTGGCACAGCCCAGTAACAGATTGCTGCTGCCTTGCCCTCTGCACCTCTGCCCTGCCAGCACTGTGCCCCTTCATCTGCCTGCTTTAAATCTCAGCACAGCAGGCCAGGCTGCTGAACAGCTACAGAGACCTCCTTTCTTAATAAATCAGCTCACAAGAAAAATGGTGGGTGTTTTCCTGTCAGGAATAAAATTTACTCCTCAAAGTTACTGAGGGCCAAGACCCAGGACAGTCTCTTCTGCCATCCAGCTTGTCTGTAACTTTCCATATATGTTGAAATGCAGAATTTACACTTCTTTTGACCTTTAATTATTTGTTCAATCAAAAATGAATGCTCCAGAACCTCCATGCTTTAGGAGAACACCCAGATGTGCTGTAGGTAGTGGTGGGGTATGTTTGATTTAGCTGAGCCTTCCACTGAGTGACTTTGGGGCTATTATAAAACACCCCTTCCATGAATTGTCACTCCAGCCAGGTGACACCTCAGAATTTAGGACAATATGTGGAATGGACTTTTTTAAATCTGCATTTTAAATATCAGGGCATTTTAGACATCCCAAGAAAGATACCAACTTTGAAGATGCATTCTGCAAGTAATTCTGTTATTTTCACCAGCTTATTTCAGTTATTTTCCATTGAAAAGGTTACAGGAGTGAGAAGCATTTCTGCTTGTGTTTATAGATGTCTTTACCTTGCAGACTACTTCTTAGTCCTGTGTAAATAACTAATTACTGAGCACTTTGTTACATATTTGCATCCCCTGGGTTGGATTTATCAGCAAGGCTCAGCTCAAGTCTTGAGATTTTGAGCTGCAATAACTCTGGTGCTTTTCCTTGCTCAGGAGAAGAGATCAGTGCTGGTTGTCTTCTGGATCCTGGCCTTCCTCACTGGAAACACCCTGTACTTGCTTTACACATTCAGCTCTCAGCAGCTGTACAACAGGTGAGCCAAACCTGCATTGTGCAGGCTGGGAGCAGGGGATAATTGGTGGGGAGGGAAAGAGGGAAGGCCACTTCTTCCCCACAAGGTGGAGATGATCCTAAAGGATCTGCTGTCCTTGTTACATCTTTGTAATACCTTCCAGTGCAGGAAAAGGATTTGTGTGTCACCTTACCATGCTCCTGTCAGTAAAGGACATAAGCAGTGTGTAACTTACACTGCTCACACTTAAATTAGTGTATAACTGGGCCAGGGTGTGATGGTGTCAAAGCAGGGTGGATCCTTTCCAAAAATGTCCCCTGAATTCCCATTGTGACCACTGCAGCTGAACATCAGGGGCAGGTGGCAGAAGCAGATGAGGAACTGACCCACTGATTTTCCTCTTCAGTCTGTCCAGATTGGAGTGCAGGACAGGAGATGAAATAGTTTTACCACAGTGTTCTCAGGGCACTTGGATCTGAGATAATTAAAATAGCCTTTAAAATAAATCCTGACTGAGTTCTCAAATACAGAAAGGTTTGTGCTCATGGATTTGAATCACAACTTAACAGAAAGCAGACAGGAATGATGACAGCTGGGAAGCAGAGAAAGGGGGAGAGCTGAGAAGGTTTGAATGTGGGGCTGAAGGGGAGAGGCCAAGCCAGGGGATTGTCTGGATGGAGCTGGTGGGAGGGAGTGGGAAGGGAGGGACAGGAATGGCAGAAAGGTCTGGAGGTGAAATGTTTGCACACAGAGTAACAGAGTGTCTCTGAGAAGGTGGCCAAGGTTAAAAACATGAATAAGACCAGTTCAAAATAAAGGGTAGATTATCCAAAATAAAGGGATTTTAACAATTTGGGGCCATCCTACAGACAGTTTAGAGTGTGGTTTATTACCTGTGGCCAGGCTGGGCCACAGCTCCAGGAAGAGCCCTGTTCCTGTGACTGCTGCAGGGCTGTCATGCTCAGGCTGCTGCATCTCTTGCTTGCCAGACTGGGACTATTCCCAAGCCAGCCTTGTCAAATTAGAAATGTCTGCTTCAGTTCTGTTTCTTTCTCTCATTTTTCATTTCCTGATTATTTTTTTTCTTGTTTCTAGTGCATGAATAGTAGTAAAGTTTCTGATTCTGTTTCTGTTTTTAGGGTGTAATTTTACCTGTTGTGCTGTGCCAGTGTTGTGAGTATTTTAATTTCATGTTCAGGCTTTTCGTTTTGGGTTGGTTTTTGCTTTTTAAAAATTTTCTTTGGTTTTTTTCCTGTTAAGTTTTTGCTTTATACCATGAGGCTTTAGCAGGTAAATACCCTGAAGGTGAATCCTGTTTTTCCAGCCTGACTAGGGTCTAGTTCTCATTATTGATTATTGCTCAGGCCAGTAGCTCCTGCCCCTTGCTGGGTGAAACTCTGCTGTCCCAGACTCCACTTTTTCCAACAGCAAATGTTCAGCCCAGTAAATGACATTATGTAAGGAGAATTAATTTTTGAATCTTTGGTTCAGGTAAGAATATTAACAGAGCCCAGCTCTTGCTGTGCTTCAGGCAGTAGCACTGTCAGGGCACACAGTGTGAGGTTCTCCCCTTTCTGCTGTGGCTGGTGCAGGGTTTCCTGTGTCACCCCTTTGTTTGATGTGCCCCTGTGGCAGAGCAGGGGCTGAGGGGCTGTTCCCTTGCCCAGGGAAGCAGGATTGTCCTGAGCAGGAGTGCCAGGACAAGCTGTGACACCCAGATCCCTCACTCTGCACTGAGGGCACTGTCAGCACCCCAGGCAGTGAGAAGGCAGGTTATGGACACTGCTGGATTCCAGACAGACTTTTTGGGTGCCTGGATCCTGCCTTGTGACACTGGGCAAGCCTGCTGACCCCTGTAGAAGTGGGCAAGAGAAAGTCAGGAGGCCCAAAGGAGCTACAAATCTGATTTATGTTTTCCTCCTCTTGCCCTTGAGAACTTCCCTGAAGTTCAGGGCCCTTGCTGGGCTCTCTCCAGCCAGCAGTGCCTACAAGGAGCTTCAGCAAGCTTCTCCTCAGTGGTATTTGAGCTTTGGTGTCTCTTTCAGCCTAATATTCCTGAAACCCAACCTGGACAGGCTGGACTTCTTTGACCTGATGTGGATTGTGGGCATTGCAGACTTTGTGCTGAAGTACCTCACCATTGCGCTGAAATGCCTCGTGGTGGCCCTGCCCAAGATCATCCTCGCTGTCAAGTCTAAGGTAGGAGACTCTTCTTGAGGCACAAACCTTTGTCTTTGATAATCTGACACCTTCACCAGACCTTTGCAGCATGGAATCAGAGAATCAGGGAATGGTTTGGGTGGGAAGGGACCTTAAATCCCACCCAGTTCCATGGCAGGGACACCTTGCACTGTCCCAGGCTGCTCCAAACCCCATCCAACCTGGCCTTGGACATTTCCAGGGATCCAGGGGCAGCCACAGCTGCTCTGGGCACCCTGTGCCAGTGCCAAATATAGATGGAAGAATAAAAACATTAAAATCTGTTGGGAAACCTTTGGCAGAAAGTCACCTGGGATTGAGGGGTGGTTTTTGAGCCATCAAAATCACACCTGAGCAAGGGTTTGGTGCTACCAGCAGTGATTGAAGCCCAGGGAGGTGAAACGAGTATTGCTTGAGGAGGAATCAGTGCTAGCAGTCAGATAATTGCTTTTGTCATTGATTATGTCTTGTTTTCTGAGTAATCTCTGTAAATTCATATTTCTGAAGCAGGAACCTCTTCATTTCCTGAGTCAGAGAATCAAGGCATGGTTTGAGTGAGAAGGGACCTTAAATCCCCCCCAGTGCTACCCCTGCCATGGCAGAGACACCTTGCACTGTCCCAGGCTGCTCCAAACCCCATCCAACCTGGCCTGGGACATTTCCAGGGATCCAGGGGCAGCCACAGCTGCTCTGGGCACCTGTGCCAGTGCCAGATATAGATGGAAGATTAAAAACATTAAAATCTGTTGTGAAACCTTTGGCAGAAAGTCACCTGGGATTGAGGGGTGGTTTTTGAGCCATCACAGACCTGAGCAAGGGTTTGGTGCTACCAGCAGTGATTGAAGCCCAGGTGAGATGAGCATTGCTTGAGAAGGAATCAGTGCTAGCAGTCAGATAATTGCTTCTCTCATTGAGTTTAAGTCTTGTTTTCTGAGTAATCTCTGTAAATTCATATTTCTGAAGCAGGAACCTCTTCATTTCCTGAGTCAGAGAATCAGGGCATGGTTTGAGTGAGAAGGGACCTTAAATCCCCCCCAGTGCCACCCCTGCCATGGCAGGGACACCTCCCACTGTCCCAGGCTGCTCCCAGCCCTGTCCAGCCTGGCCTGGGACATTTCCAGGGATCCAGGGGCAGCCACAGCTGCTCTGGGCACCTGTGCCAGTGCCAGGTATGGATGGAAGATTAAAAACATTAAAATCTGTTGGGAAACCTTTGGCAGAAAATCACCTGGGGTCGAGGGGTGGTTTTTGAGCCATCATACACCTGAGCAAGAGTTTGGTGCTACCAGCAGTGATTGAAGTCCAGGGAGGTGAGATGAGCAGTGCTTGAGGAGGAATCAGTGCCAGCAGTCAGATAATTGCTTTTCTCATTGACATTAAGTCTTGTTTTCTGAGTAATCTCTGTAAATTCATATTTCTGAAGCAGGAACCTCTTCATTTCCTGGGTCAGAGAATCAGGGCATGGTTTGAGTGAGAAGGAACCTTAAATCCCACCCAGTGCCACCCCTGCCATGGCAGGGACACCTCCCACTGTCCCAGGCTGCTCCAAGCCCTGTCCAGCCTGGCCTTGGGCACTGCCAGGGATCCAGGGGCAGCCACAGCTGCTCTGGGCACCCTGTGCCAGTGCCAGATATAGATGGAAGAATAAAAACATTAAAATCTGTTGCTGAACCTTTGGCAGAAACTCACCTGGGATCGAGGGGTGGTTTTTGAGCCATCACAGACCTGAGCAAGGGTTTGGTGCTACCAGCAGTGATTAAAGCCCAGGGAGGTGAGGTGAGCATTGCTTGAGGAGGAATCAGTGCTAGCAGTCAGATAATTGCTTCTCTCATTGAATTTAAGTCTTGTTTTCTGAGTAATCTCTGTAAATTCATATTTGTGAAGTAGGAACCTCTTCATTTCCTGGGAAGAAATTGCAAATATTTGTATCTTTGGCTTTCCACTTGGGTCAAAGAAATAACTGGGTTAAACTGAAGCCACAAAAGGCAGCACCAGTTCTAACCATGGCATTCATTAAATGCTGCACATATTTAAATGTTTATGAAGCCACATGTAGACTAAGCCTAACTTGTAAAAGTTCCTCTCTCATTCCAAGCACCTTTTGATAATGTTTTTATTTTACATCTCTCTCGTGCTGCCTGTCCCTCCACTCAGCAGTGTCCCCATTCCAGGGCAGCTGTGGCAGTGTGTGTGATTTGCATTCAGTGAAGGAGCTGTGGGCATGGAAGGCACCTGCAGGTGCCAGGTACCAGCAGGAATTGCTGGAAGTCTCAGGCAGGGCACTTGAGGGGGTATCTAAACTGGGAATAGTTTTGCTTAGAAATGACAGGGGTGGCAGGGGAGTTGAGCAGTTTGTTCCTGCACAGCAGGGCTATCTGAGATGGTTATTAATTTAATTCTGGCAATTGTCCAGCTTTTTTTTTCCCTCCCTCCTTCTATTATTATTATTATATTTTGGGAGATTAATGTGCTGGGTCAGAGCATAATCCAGGCTGGGGAGGGAGGGAGAAGTGATGTGAATAGTCCTCCCAAGATAAATGGCAGTGCTGGAAAAGGTTCACAGCCTTTGCTTGCTTGTCTGAGAGCCATCCCAAGTACTCATTAATCCTTGTCTGCAGAGAAGAAAGAGAAGGGGTCTTTATTTGCAGCTCCAGTGAGAGGCTGGTAGGATCACATCTGTCAAGGGCCTGTAATGACTCAGAGCACAGATGCTTCATTTTTAATACCTTTTTCTGGAGAGCAATGTGTCTCACTTTTTTTAAGCCCCTTTTTGTCTGAGGATGTTGGGGATGGTCTCCCTGTCCCCTGGCACTGCTGCCACCAGAGCTGGGTTTGGTTTGGGGGTTCTCTCCCCCACTCTGCAGCCTTTAACCCAGCCAAGGAGGAGATGGAACAAATTAAGATCAAACTGGGATGGGAGGGCTCCAGGAGAACCACAGGACACCATGGGAATGGTAATTGGTGATCACATAGCTGAGCTCCTGCCCTGAGCCTGCTGACCCCTGGCCTGCACAGGCCAGCACAGGTGGGGATTTAAATGGGACATTTTGCTCAGGTTGAGCACTTCTGGTGCAATTTATGCACATTAGCTTTGACCAAAATTTTTATCAAGTTTTTTCTCTGAATACTTGCCAGGTACAAAGTTATTCTCTTCCTCACAATGTCCTCCAAGCAGTATTTCTGCCTGAAGCCCAGCTTGGAGTTTATGAACTTCTGGGTAGCTGTCACTTTATGGTAACAGGCTGCTGGAGAAATATGAATTTAACTCAGTAAAACTCGATTTTTTCAAGATGGGTATTTCTATATAGTGAGAAGTTTTAGTGCCAGTTTAACCACTGAGAGCAGCAGCCTCTTGCTCCCCTGGTAGAGGGCCTGAGGTGGAGATTGCTGCACTCTCAGGGAGTTCAGCACCCAGGGATTTAATCCTCAGCTGCTGGCAGTCAGCAGGAGATCCTAAAACTTGCCCTTGGATGGGATGTGGGGAACTTCAATCATCCTGCACTCAGCCCAGGTCTGAGCTGGCTCTTCACATTTTCCTCATTTTGGAAGTTCAAAGGCACTTGCAAAGCTAGCCTGGCTTTTCCTGCTGCTCCTTGGGATCCTGGTTTTCTCTGAATACTGTGTGGTTTTTGCTTTTATTTATCAGCCTCTGTATCTGCCCTCACTCTTGTCTGTAGACTGAACTCCAACAATTTTTTGAGTCTTTTCTCAGAGGTTGTTAATTCCAGATCTGTTTATTCTCTTCTGGACTGTCTTCATTCCCTCCTTGTTTTCCAGACCATTTCTCCTGGTCAAGATGAATTTGGAATATAATCCATCTTTCCAATTGTGCTTACAGTTTAGTGTCACTGTACATGACTTTGTTCCATCAGGATCATCAATGACAACAGTGATCACCAAACTCTGCTTTCATCAGTTGGATGCATCTTTTCATTTTGAAAGAAAACACATGAAAAATCTGGGTCAGAACACTCAGTTCCCCCCATCCAGAGTACCTGGGTCATGTTCTCCTAGTGTGGCCCATCACAGGAAGGACAATTTTTGTTGGAAACTCAACTTAAACTCAAATTGAGGGGCAGAAAAAGTTTGTCTTTGCACAGTGAGCAAAACCCATCATCATGGGTGCTGCAAGTGTGAAGCATGAGAGCTGCTTTATTTAGAGGGTACAGCCAGGCAGAGTTCCCCCAGCCTGAGCAACTCAGAAATTCAGAGCAACTCCTCCAAAGAATGAGGGAAAACTGAAATTGTGACAAAACAATCCCAGACTTTCCCAAGTTCCAAACCAGCCTGGAAAACAGGCACCCAGGGAAGGCTGTGAGACTCCAGTCAGGCTGGAATGCAGGGAGAGAAGAGCTTGTGGATTGGAGAGAAAAGCAGGAAAAGGGAGCTCACCCCAGCATCAGAGTGATCCCAGGGCTCTGGGGGTTTCCAGGTGATCCCACCCTGGAAACCCCCAGAGCTGTGACAGGGACCTGGTGCTGGAGGTGTCCCCTCCCTGCCCCCAGGCTGTGACAGGACCCTGAGCTGGGTCCAGCTTTCAGGAACAGCTGAGCTCATCATTCCTTTGGAAGGGAGGGCTTGGCTGAAAGCTCTCCATTAAAAAAGGCAAATAAGATCATTTGGTTCAATATAAAATGAATTAAAGTAAATTAAACTGCAGGAGCCATGTGGCCTGTAGAGGCTTCCATTGTTGTGCACACATCAAGGGCAGCTTTTCATTTGCACTGCTGAGGAATGACAGCTTGAGGGGGGTGGAATTCAAAATCAGGAAATAAATAATAAAAAGACACACTTGCCAAAGATTTCACTTAGGAAATCCCAGGTGCCTGCAAGCCTCCCATCCCCTCCTCATGTTGTTGTCAGCAATCTGAGCTGGAGAAGTGAGTGAAACATGGGGGGAAGGAGAAAGAAAACCAAACCCAATAGGACTGTAAGAAACTGTTACCCCAAGTTCTTGCATCTGTGTGTCCCTATCCCTACAGGGGACAGAGATACCATGGACATTTTAATACATCAGAAAGGCTCTAAATAAGGATTTTCTGTGCATGGTCAGTGCAGAGCCAAGTGACAGGGGACTGCATTTCCAGGAGAGTGAAAATGCAGAAGGAGAACACTGATATTGCCCCCTCACTGCAGCTTTGAACATACTTGCCTGGTGGTTTTCCCAGTTGATTGTTTTATTAGTGCTTTTTATTTTTCAAGTACCATCTCATCAAGTCTGGTCAGAGAAAACTTGGCCTGGATTTGGCAGCAATTGCAGATTCTGCACTTGGACCTTGGACCAAAACCCTTCTTCAGGTGCACATCATATTTCCTGTCATAGCTGGACACAGCTCTGCCAGGGAATCTGGCACATTAATTTCCATATTCCTTTTGAAACTGCACCTTTTTTTTGTCCTAAGGGAAAGAAAGGCTCTTGGAGCATTTGAGTCCTCTCAAAATACAGAAGCAATGAAAAACTCACTGGGAGCTGGCTCATAGATGATGTTGAATAAAAAATACCCAGGCAAAGATGTTCCTGGTCCTTGTCTGTGCAATGTGGAATTTATGGTGGCTGAGGAGGTGTTCCCAGGCAGGTGACAGCCCAACCTCTCATCCCCTCTCCTCTGTGGCCTTGGGGGAGCTCACTCAAAACCAGATTCACTCCTGATGGAGCAGCCTGAGCTTGGCTCCTCTTGAGCCATCCAGGATGTTCTTCAGGGACCTTTCCCTGCTGCAGCTGGGACTGATGTGCTGTGCCAGAGTCAGGGGTGTGGGATTCATTATTTACAAAATTTAAAAACTAACTGAAGCACAGGAGCAGGTACTGAGGAGTGGGGACTCCTCTGTCCCCCTCCCTAAGCTTCCTTTGCAGGTCACTGCTACTGAACTTTGTAAAAATCATTGCTCTTCTGTGCTTTCCCAGTTTAAGACACAAAAGATGTGATTTTCAGAAGTGTTGTGCACTAACTAAAATTCTCATTTTCCCCTCTAATTCCACCTTGACATTACTCCTCATTAGTCCTGCATGGATTTTCACCAGCATCCTCCATGCCACAGTGCTGTTTGCTGTGTCAATCTGGGAATTTTCTGTTTTACTGCTCCTACCCAGCACTTGATCTGCTGGCACCATGACCTGGAATCTCAGCAGAGCCTGCTCTCCTCTGATCCAAATTGCCAGCAGGACTCCAAAGCTTTTTCAAGCATGTTTCAGAAAATGCCCTAATGCTGCTGCTGGCAGCAGAGCAAGTGAGACTTGGAGCTTCCCTCGAGTGCTAATCACACCTTGCAGTTGCCTCATTGCAACTTCTCTCACTTCTCCTGCCTGCCCCACTCTGACTGCACCGTGTCAGTCCTTGCTGTGCCTCTGTTCCTTGAGGGAGGCACAGCCTTATGGCAGAGGAGCTGCACGCTGAGCCCTGGGGGAATTTGCATTCCCTCTGCTGCTGCAGCCTGCCCCCTGGGCTGTGTCTAGCTTGGGATTCAGTTTTTAATTACACTGTTCCAGGTTATTTTGCTGTGAGACTTCTCCCCTCCATCACCACGCCCCAAGGATGAAGGTGAGGGATTGGAAGAAGCTCTTGCAGCAACTGCAAAGTTCACAGGAAACAAAGAGAAGAATATTCTGCAAGTTCAAGTGGAGTTGTTACACTGGAGAATTAAATCCTGTCCTTTACTTTGCCAAGTAATTCCTGTGTGAGTCTAGAGAAGTCAGGTAGAGCTACAAACTGAAGTCAGGGGTTCAGCTTTTAATGGTAATGTGATCTAGAAAATGAAGTGCTTTATAAAAAATCTAATCCCAGCACCTCAGCTTGGACACCAAAACAGCCTTGCCTTGACCTTTGCCTTGGTGTGTCTCAGGTTCTCATTTAGAAAATGCAGAGAAAAGCTGTCCCTGAGGTCGGGCAGCAGCATGAAAATAAAGGGCTTTTAAAAGTGTTTTCTGTAGTGCTCATGTCGTAAAGGGACTGGAGAAATTCCAGGAATGTGCTCCTCTGGGCAGAGCTCAAATGGCAGGAAAGGATCAGATGCAGATCTGCCATCAGGTAGTGAGGATGTAACAAAATACCCAGAAATTCCATGCAAGAACAGCCAGTGCAGAACAGGCTGAAACTCTGCATGTACAAAAGGAAAGTGCAGTTGTGTGAAAATGCTGAATTCCCTTCTTTCAAAAGAACTGCTTGGTTTAGAGTACAGAAATTGTATTTCTGTGTGGAGAAGGAGGTTCAGAAAAATGGGGGGATGATACCCCAGTCACTGACTTGTGTTTTTAACTGAGCATTGAAAAAAAAAAAAAAGGAATCAGAATTTCACCATGTGGTATCTGAGGCTCATCAGCAGAGCTGCTAAAATTAGATCCCAGCACAGCCCTTCCCCACGTGTGCTAATGAAGTGTTTGATAGCAGCAGCAGCTCCCTCAGAGGAAGCAGGGCCAGCTCTGCCCTCCTCTCTTCTTGGGCAGCTGAATTAACCCTTGGTGGGAGCAGAGCCTTTCTGCTCTCCTTACCCCCACCCTCAGCAGCAGCCACAATTCCAAGTAATATCTTATTTAATCTCTGCAGTCCAGTCCTGGACAGGGCTGGCCCACCAGAAAGATTCTGCTGATCTTGGAGAGCTCTTCAGTCTCTCTACATTCCAGAGAAAATTCCCAGATTTACACAGGTTTTTCTGACATAGGAAAACTCACCTTGCAGAAACAGACCTTGCTTTATTTCAAGCTGTGGTGCCAGGCACAGGAGAAATAATTATGTTTGTGCTTCATATAACACACAGTTGTAATCTTGAAGGAAAAAAAAACCTGATGTATTTTAGCAGAATTTTTCAGACAAAATACAGCAGAGACAAAGATTTGACTTTGAAAAGTGTAACCTAGATAGCCAAGAGATAACAGAGCTGAGCAGTGGCAGACAGGTGTGCTGAGTGTGCTCCCACTGATGGGTGCTGTCTGCAGTAAGTTCCTGCTGTCAGAAATCTGCATTTACTGCTAAAACTGTAGGGAACAATCCTCATTTTCCAAGCTTCTGGCTCAGAAGGAGGGCCTCACTTCTGCATCAGCCTTTTGTAGAATTATTTCTGATTTTCTGGCACTTTTCCTAGTTTAAAGAAGGGGCTGGTGGGGTTCACTGAGATGTTCAAGTGATGCTCAGCTGCCCAGCTGGAATCACTCTAAATTTACCAACATTTATGGTCAGGTGGGTGCTGCTAAGTGGCTGCAGGGAGGGATGCATCCCTTAAAACATCACTTCACTCCTGGGAGGCTGTCACCAAGTTCCTAACTGCTAAAAAATCCTGCTACCCTGCAGTTAGCACTGGGAACTGGAGATAAGGGAGTTCTGGCAGCTCTGGGGAGGGTGCAGGAGTTGTGGTTGGATGCTGAAGTTTGTCACTCGATGCCACTGCCACCTCCAGAGCCTGGCTGTGCCCGGGGCTGTGCCCAGCTTTGCTCACAGGTGTGCACTCAGGGCTTTTGGTGCTCAGAGGTTGTGTTGGAGCAGAGTTCCAGCAGGGATGCAGGATGCAGCAGGATGAAGGATGCAGGATGAAGGATGCAGGATGCAGCAGCTCTGGCTGATGCAATGGGACAGCAAGCAGTGACCTGTCCCAGCCAGCAGCAGGGATGGATGGAGGGTGGGAGGGATGAGAGCAGAAAACAAAATTTGCTGCCTTTACCTTGCTGGGAGCTTTCATCAGAGCCCCGTGGAGGGACACGGAGACAGAGTTGTCATTTCTGCCCCAGCAACACCCAAAATAAACCGTGATGGCATCGCAGGGGGGGCTGGGAGAGGCCCGAGTGCTGATTGCATAAACTGGGGCGGGGCCGAGCCCGGACTGTGCCGGGGCTGTGCCGGGAGGGGATGGAGAGGGGAAGGGATGGGATGAGATGGGGCTAGAGATAGAATGGGGATAGAGAGGGTATGGGATGGGGCTTGAGGAGGGATGGGGATGGGGGATTGGGGTGGAGGTGGGATGGAAGGGCAATGGGGATGGGATGAGGTGGAGATGGGGAGGGGATGGGGATAGGATGGGGATGGGGCTGGAGGAGGGATGGTGATGGGATGGGATGAGATGGAAGGGGGATGGGAATGGGGATGGGGATGGAGTGGGGATGGGGAGGGGAGAGGGGATGGGATGGAGTGGGGATGGCAGTGAATGGGATGGAAGGGGAATGGAGATGGGGAAGGGGAATGGGTGGGGATGGGGACAGAGATAGAATAGGGATGGAGGGGGGACGGGGATGGGGTTGGGATGGGGACAAAATGGGGATGGGATGGGGATGAGGATGGGGTGGGGTTGGGATGGGGGTGAGATGGGAATGGGGATGGAAGGGGAATGGGAATGGGGATAGGATGGGGAGGGCAGGGAAGAGGAATGGGAATGGGAATGGGCATGGGATGGGGAGGGCAGGGAAGAGGAATGGGAATGGGGATGGGATGGGGAAGGCAGGGAAGAGGAATGGGAATGGGGATGGGATGGGGAAGGCAGGGAAGAGGAATGGGAATGGGGATGGGATGGGGAGGGAATGGAAGAGGAATGGGAATGGGGAGGGCAGGGAAGAGGAATGGGAATGGGGATGGGATGGGGAGGGAATGGAAGAGGAATGGGGATGGGGAGGGGATGGAAGAGGAATGGGAATGGGGATGGGATGGGGAGGGCAGGGAAGCAGCCGGGTCCGACAGCAGCCGCTGGTGTGACCTCAGTGGCGTCCCGGGGGACATGAGCTCATGGTTGGGGCTGCGGGGAGGGTTGGATTGTCGGGGAGGGTTGGACTGTCGGCAGCAGCAGGACGGCCTGCGAGTGATCTCATCAGCCCCCGGGGAAGGGCGCTGGCTGCTGCCAGCCCGGCTGCAGGACTCCATCCCCACCTCAGCAATTAGTGATTGGCCTGCGATGACATCACTGATGACAGAGCTAACTGGGACAGCGCAGCAAAATTCCAGGGGAATTTCCCCTTCTCCAGGAGCTTAGCAGATAAAAGGATTTTGACAGGACAAACCCAAATCTTTCAGCCCAGATAATGTCTGCATTAAGCATCCTTCTGGGCTCGTTTGCCACCAGCTGTCCCTGTAAACAGCGTGGAACAAAACAAACTGGGGGTGGCCCTAAATGAGACACTTATTCAGGCTTTGGTGAAGGTTGACAAAGGATGCTGCCCATTCTTTGAGTCTCTTTTGAGAGAGAAGCATTTCAAGCAGCACATTGCCCCTCCCCACCTTTCCTTCCTTGAGCTCTTCAGGAAGGTTTGGGCCCTTTGAGTTGTAAATGCCCTGAGGGTTTAATTTCCATTTTTTTTATCTGTGCACTGCCCAAGAGCCAACACCCACCTGAGGGGGAGGGGAAGGATGCTGGCAAACATAATTCATTTGATTCTTTAAGATTACCTAAAAAGTTGTCAGGAAGGCTGGGGTCACTTTACATTTGATCCCTGTACTTTCAGAAGGGATGTAAGGTCAGAGATAAACTTGCTTTCCTTTTCTCTCTAATAATAATAATATCTGCAGTTTACATTTTATGAATCCCATGTTAACCTTTGTTTTTCTGCAGCATTTTCCAGACACACAATTTATTGCCTGCTCTAAAGTTTATAATTCCAAAATGCTGCATAGCAGATTTCATTGATTTCAAATTTCAAGTTTAGGTTGCCAGTAAAAAACCAAGTGAATATTTCAGTGATTTGTTTTGCTGGTGTTCAGCTGAGCCCTGTGGAGGAATGAAGGGATGTTTGTCCTTTGTGGGCACAGAGCTGAGGGGCTGCAGAGAAAGCTGCACCTCATGAGTGTGATCTCTGCACCATTTAACAGTGCACTGATCAGTGAACACACATTAAATGTTCTTCTTTTGACTCCCTGCTAATGATCATGGTCTCACTTGCCTGGTTGTCTTGCAGGGGAAGTTTTATCTGATTATTGAGGAGCTGAGCCAGCTGTTCCGCTCACTGGTGCCCATCCAGCTGTGGTACAAATACATCATGGGGGATGATCCCTCCAGCAGCTACTTCCTGGGTGGCATCCTCATCATCATGTACAGCCTCTGCAAGGTGAGCAGCACCTCCCCAGCATTCCCTGGGAGCAGGGCCAGGGGAGTGTCAGGATCATTGGTTTGTCAGAGTGACCCCGAGAAAAGTTCCAAAGTTTCTTTTCCCAGCCCGGTGCTCGAAGAAGCAGTCAGGGCTCTTCATTTCCAGTCTCAAGGTTGTTCATTGTTTCTTATCTATAAAAAATTTTCTCCTGTCCTGTCGAGGTCAGCTCAGCAGGACAGTTCCAGGCACTCTGCCTGCCCCCAGGGTGCTGTTATGTCTTTATACTAAAAACCACGTGTGCAATGTTTGCAATTCCTTCCCAATACCCATCACCTGTGTTAGACAGTGAGCTTCTACTCTAAACCAATCTGTGAGTGCCACCATCACAGCAGGAGATGGAGGCCAAAAGAAGAAGAAGGAGAAAGGCTGGACACACCCAGTTCCCTCCATCTTGCCTCCTGAACCCCCATACCAAAAACCCTAAAATTTACTTTTCCACCCTGTGATAACTTCACTAATATTCTACTTAAACTGTTGTGGCTTGCTGATCTTCATACAAGGTTGATAATTTGCTCCACAGGTGATAATCAAACCCACAGGGGCATTTTGGGCTCTGTGCCAGGGCCCTGAGACCCCTGGCAGGGGTCTGGGCTGCTCAGGACAGCCAGAGGGATGTCCTGGTCCTGACAGGGGAGCAGCACAGCTGAAGGGACAAATGCTCCTTTTGCTTGTGGCTGTCCCTGCTTCAGCTGCCAAAGGCATTTTGCTGCCCAGCATGTGGGCACTGCTGGGCTGGGGGAGGATCTGAGCCTGCTCCCAGGGTTGCATCAGCCTCATGAAGTCATTGCTGCTCTGCTCTTCCCTCTCTGCAGAGGCTGCAGGAGGAGGGGAGCTGGTCCTGGGGGAGCTGCACGCCTCCAGGTGTCACACAAACCAGGCTGCAGACACTGCTGGCTGTCTCTGAGCTTTCCTCTGCCACTCACAGCTCTGGGTGCAGCAGGGAGGGAAAGCAGCAGCCAAGTCCTGCCTGGATAAAACTGGTCCCATTCCAGGCCCTGCTCTGGCTGACACCAGTGATGGGCAGGGGTAATTCATGATTCCTCAAAAACAGGAGCACAAAGTTGGTAGAAATGTAAATGAGTAGGTGTGATTTAGTCAGAGGAGTCCCAGGTGTGGAAATAATTGTATTTCTAGTGCTGTGTGTTAAACCCTGCCCAGGGGCAGGGCAGCAGCTGAAGCAAACTCTGATAACCCAGAGGTTCACCCCTGTGAGAAGGGCCAGCCTTGCTCCATCCCACATCCTGGCTGTGCCTGTGGGATTCTGAAAATGAAGAGTAGAGAATATATCCAAGCTGGAAACAGCTGAGAGGAGCAGAGCAATGCTGAATTTCAGACTATGCTGCAGGAATGGGGTCCTGCAGCCCCTCCTGTCCAGGGCTTGGCAGTTCCTGTGAGCAGGTCAGGCACAGGAGGCCATGGCCAGTGAGCTGATGTGGTCACTGAGCCCAGCCAGGGGCAGGACCAGCAGGGCCAGGACAGGAGCAGCTCCCTGCACACCCCTCCAGCCCTTTCCTGCTGCTCTCCCTGTGCTGGGGGAGGATTGGGGCCCTTTCAGAGGGGCCATTGCCAGGACCCACTGCAGCATCCACCCCTCCCTGCAGACACAGGTGGACAAGAACAGGGTTCAAGTGATCTTTGCTGTCCCCTGCTTGCAAAAATAGCTCAACCCCTGGAAAAGGGCTGCAGTTCCACGTGGCATTTCTTGTTCCTGGAGAAGCCCTCAGAGAGAGAAGGTCCTGGTGAGGAATTCTGCTCCTTGGAGCAAGGGGAGCCAAGCTCAGCACCACAGCTGGCAGGAAAGGGCCTCCCCAGCCAGGAGCAGAGTCCAGGAACTGCAGGGCAGAGCCCAGGAGGGAGGCAGGCTCAGGGGAGGATGAGGAGGGTGCAGAGCAGGGGGACCTGGAGCACAGCACAGCTCACCTGGACACCTTCAGAGCACAGCTCAGTGCATGGTTTGAACAGACAGGTGTCTGCTGAGGAAGGCAGGACAGTGTAAACCCCCTCTGTCTGAATTATTATAACTTTGAAATTTAGGGGCTCTTGGGCAAAGATATGGGAGTAGGAATGACAGTTCTTTATTAGGGAAGAAAATTTTAAAAATAAAATAAAAATGCAGTAATGCAAAACAACCCTGTCAGAGTCAGCTGCCCCCCTGTGTGCCAGGGTGGTGTCCCAGCCCCATCCCAGGGGGGCTCAGCCCTCCTGCAGTGCCAGCTGTGGTTCTGCTGCAGCAGGGATCCTGCACAAGGGGGGAGTTTTCCTCTGCAGCTCCGGGGCTGCTGCAGATGGGCCTGGGCTCCCTCTGGCCATGCAGGGCAGCAGAAAGCTGCTCCTCTGGCAATGCAGGGGGCAAAGGCTGCTGTGCTGTGCCAGGCTCAGCTTGGATCCAGGTAGGAATGCTTGGCTCCTGCCCTGGGCACAGCATCTCCCCATGGGATGGGGGAATTGGATCAGCCCTGCAGGGACACTCAGTGGCCATGGACAGCAGAGATCTCCTGGAGGGAGGGTTGGTGTGGGAGAGAGAAAGAAAAAACTGCCCATGGACAGCAGAGAACTGCCCCAGCTCTGACACATGGGGATAGAACACACACCCAGCTAAATCCTGCATTTCCAGCCTAAAACAGCCTTGAGCTGAGACCTCCAGGGCTGAGCTGAGCTGGAGCTGCTGGGCCCAGGGGCTGTGGGAGGAGAGCCCAGGTGAGGCTCCTCAGGCCTGGCACAGCTGGGAGCAGCTCCTTAGGGGTGAACTTGGTGTTCCTGTCCTGTGAAGCCTTTACAGGGAGTGTTGGGGTGATCCAGGTTGGAAATGCAACTTCATTGTGGGAAGTTTGTGACCAGGTCAGGGCCAGCCCTGTGGAAGGGAAGGGAAGGGAAGGGAAGGGAAGGGAAGGGAAGGGAAGGGAAGGGAAGGGAAGGGAAGGGAAGGGAAGGGAAGGGAAGGGAAGGGAAGGGAAGGGAAGGGAAGGGTCCTCTGCCCTGGCTGTGCCTATCCCATTTGCAGTCCCCAGAGCTGCAGGTCCAGCTCCTTGCCTGAGACACAGAATATCCCCAGAGGAGTCCACATTAGCAAAGCCACAAACCACATTAGAAAAACCACAGAAGCCAATTTGGCACTGAGAGCTCCTGGCAGAATCCCAGGGCTGGGCTGGGGCTGTGTCCCCTTCCCTGCACAAAGGGCAGGAGCACTTCCAGGAGGCTGCTGGGAGCTGCTGGCAGCTGGGCTGGTGCCTCTGTGTGCCCTGTGGAGCCTGGGGCCTCTGCTTTTGGTGGAGAAACCCCAGATGTTCACACACACAGCACCCAGGTTGGAGTTGTTGCCTGTCCTGAGCAGCAGCACTCCCTGTGTGTGACCCAGCTCTGAAGTGATGGCTGGCACAACAAAAAATGGGTGAGAAATGGGTGTTTGCCCTCTGAAATAGGCAGCTTTTGGGTGAGCAGGGAGCTCCAGAGGGAAAGAAATGAGGGGGGAATATGGGCTGGGAGAGAGGAGACATCAGAGCAAAGGCACTGGAGTGGTGCTGTAAGCAAAGCAAGCAGGAAAAGCTGGGAATTGCACTGGGAAAGAGAAGGCTGAGCCCATCCTCAGGAGATGGGATATCTGAGGCAGGTGGAGGCTGCTGGGTGGAAGCATCACTGGAAGGAGCCCTGAGCCCTGTGGGGCTGCCTGGACTCACTCTTGGTGCTGCATTTGCTTCCCCTGGCACTGCAGGATGGCTCCTTGGCTCTGCCTGCAGTGAGCCCAGTGCAGCTCTCACAGAGCCCCCCAGAGCAGAGAGCAGCTCCTGCTGAGCCCCTGCCTGCTGCTCCACCTGTGCCTGCCCTGCCCTGGGACAGCAGCAGAGAGCAGCTCCTGCTGAGCCCCTGCCTGCTGCTCCACCTGTGCCTGCCCTGCCCTGGGACAGCAGCAGAGAGCAGCTCCTGCTGAGCCCCTGCCTGCTGCTCCAGCCCCAGCCTGCCCTGCCACCGGGACAGAGCAGAGAGCAGCTACTGACTGAGACCACTGCATGGCTGCCCAGCCCCCGCCTGACCTGCCCCGGGGACAGAGCATGAGAGCCGCTCCTGCTGAGCCCCGTGCCGGCTGCTCCACCTGTGCCTGCCATGACCCGGTGTTTCAGCAGAGCTCATTGCACTGTCAACTGTCACTGTACACTGTCACAGCTCCTCTGGTTGCAATGAGCTTGCCCTGTGCTCTGCCTGCAGGTGGGAGGAGGAACCGGATGCCATGGGTTAGGT
>CM019918.1:1764861-1835831 GCA_009764595.1 Geothlypis trichas | reverse complement strand
AATTGATCATTAAATTTTGATCATGAGTGTTTGATGAGTCCAGAACAGTTTCCTTGTCTAAATTTTGATCATGAGTGTCTGATGAGTCCAGAATATTTTCCTTGTCTAAATTTTGATCATGAGTGTTTGATGAGTCCAGAACTTTTCCTTGTCTAAATTTTGATCATGAGTGTTTGATGAGTCCAGAACTTTTCCTTGTCTAAATTTTGATCATGAGTGTTTGATGAGTCCAGAACATTTTCCTTGTCTAAATTTTGATCATGAGTGTTTGATGAGTCCAGAACATTTTCCTTGTCTAAATTTTGATCATGAGTGTTTGATGAGTCCAGAACATTTCCTTGTCTAAATTTTGCATGATTTCTTGATCAAACACTCTTAAATGACCACGAATAATAACAACAACAACAACAACAACAATAATAATAATAATAATTATTATTATTATTAATTTTTTTTTGCAAGTTGAAATAAATAAAATACTAAATAAATAATAAATAAATCAACCCCTTTCTATTGGCTGACATTAAGGACATTCTGCTTTTTTCCCCCTGTGTGTGCTACAGTGTGAGTGCCTCAAAATTGGCACGGTGGCTGAGGTGGGTGCCTCAGGTTTGGAAAATACAGCTGCTGGGATGTGCCATGAATATTCCAGGTGATAAAACCAAGGGATTTAATTCACTTTTTAAGGTTCACCTTGCCTCAGAAGGTTTCCCTGGGGTTAGGGAACACCTGTCCCTGGGCTAGAGGGGTTTTTGAGTGTGTGGGTGTTTCGATGGGTAAACACAACATCCTCCCCACAGACCCTGGAGCTCTGAGCCCAGGCTCCAGCCACGAGTCAAACGAGCCTGGTGACCCCATTGCAGCCCATCTGCCCATGTGCCAGCCCATCCCAGGCTGGCAGAGCCCCGGGGGCTGGCAGTGCCCAGGGCTGCAGGTGCGTTGGCAGCGCCGGCGCCGAGCTTGGCTCCCCTGCTTGCCACCAGCCTGGAGCCTCGCTCTGCAACTGCAGGCACAGGGAAACTTCAAAGGGAAAAGCAAACTGCACTTGTCTTTAGCTCAGTGTGGGACTTGTGCAGCAGGTGTTGGATGGGGAGGAGCAGGGAGCTGCTTTTCCTGCTGGATTTGCTGGGAGCTTTTGGGTTTTCGGGCATCGCCCGGCGCATGCGCCTGCCAGGAAAAGTCACCTTTAGGATGGCATGAAAGTCAATTTTCCACATGCTCAGAGAAGCACTTGTGTTCCCAGCTCCCCACAATGACTTCTATCTGGCAAGAACTTGAAAAATAGTCTCTCTGGCTGATTGTCAAAAATTACATCATATTGGAGTAAACTGCTTTTAAATCAAAACATCCATTATTCATGGATATTAACTGCTTTTTTATTTATTTATTTTTTTAACTGGCTGGTTTGTGTTTGATTTACTCTTTTTCTTCTTCTCTGATTGTCTGTCTGTCTCCTTCAGCTGCTCCTTTTAAATCTTAGCTCATCTTGAAATTTATGGAGCCAGAACACTTATCTGTGTGCACAAGTATCAGCGTGCTGACCTTGCATTTGTTAACAGTCAGATTGTTTTTGTTGTTGTTGCAGTGTTATGTGCCATATTTACAGTAGGCAATCCAATACATTTGCACAGGGAAACTGTGCCCCTGGGGCTTGTAAACTTTAAAAATATTCTTGTTTTCCACATCACTTTAGATATAAAATCCAAACTTGCAGCAGTTTGTACCATATGTTGTGTTTAATTTGATGAGTTCCCCCACAATGAATATTCTTGCTTTTGTAGGTACCCTCTGGATTGGATGGGTTTGACCTGAGCAGAAACCAGATCCCTTTTTGTTTATGGTGGACTTGGAATTTCACAGCCCCTTTTTCATTGGCAATATTTGTGTGTATTCAGGCAATGTTTTTTCCAATTGGCAGAGGGCTGGACAGAAGCAAAGGGGAGAAATATAATCTGAAAATAAATGTAAATTCTGTTCTCAGGCTTGCTGCTTGATCCTCTGCCACTCTGAGCAACTCATAGTGGTTTTATTTTACTTGAAATGACAGAAACCTCAATCCTGGATGGTTCTTTCTGAAAAAGTGCTTCTGTAATGGATCCTGTGTGTTGTTCAGTGAGGAGAAGGATGTAGGGTTTGAGTGTGGTTTTACAGTGTAATTTTTGCTGATATTTATGATCCTCCTTCCAATACTGCATCTAAATAAGAACCAAATTCAGAGAATAAGAATTATAAGAACCAATACATAGAGGGATTCACCCAGTTCTGAGACACAGCTGAGTCTGCAGCTGCCCCATGCTGTTCCTGTGGGCAGGAGGTGGGAAAGAGAAAGGAAATGGGAAAGGGAAAGGAAATGGGAAAGGAAAGGGCTGGGAAGGGAATGGGAAAGGGAAAGGGCTGGGAAGGGAAAGGGAAAGGGAGGAATGGGCTGGGAAGGGAGAGGGGAAGGGAAATTGAAAGGGAAGAATGGGCTGGGAAGGGAGAGGGGAAGGGAAATTGAAGGGGAAGAATGGGCTGGGAAGGGAGAGGGGAAGGGAAATTGAAGGGGAAGAATGGGCTGGGAAGGGAGAGGGGAAGGGAAAGGGAAAGGGCTGGGAAGGGAAAGGGAAAGGAAATGGGAAAGGGAAAGGGAGGCAGGAATGGAGGGGAAAGGGAAAGGGAAATGGAAAGGGAAGAATGGGCTAGGAAGGGAGAGGGAAAGGGAGGCAGGAATGGAGGGGAAAGAAAAAGGGAAAAGGGAAAGGGAGGCAGGAATGGAGGGAAAGGGAAAGGGAGGCAGGAATGGGCTGGAAAGGGAAAGGGAAGGCAGGAATGGAGGGGAAAGGGAAAGGGAGGCAGGAATGGGCTGGAAAGGGAAAGGGAAGGCAGCTCTTCCCAGAGCAGGCTTGTGCTGGCTGCCATCCAGGACAGTGGGATGGACACCCCAGCTCTTGTTGAAAGTACCACAGGCTCTTTGATAACAAGTGCTCAGGGATTTGTTGTTTTAATGTTCTGTCCAAAAAAGACATCTCCAACAACACAGCATCCCAAAACACCTGCTGGGGTTTTGGCCACGCATGGAAGAGTTCCATCAGCAGCATTTCCTGCAGTTCCTTGGTTTTTCTTGGAAGTGTCTCAAGCAGAGTGCATCGACCACGCTTGACCTCACTTAGCAGCGAGATGTAACAAAGCTCACAGCTCAGCTCTTCTGGCTCCAGAGCCTTTAATTCTTTGGGAATTCATTTCAGGCATCTTTCATGAGTTCTTGGACAGCATTTAAAGAGAGCTCCCAGTCCCCAGCACTCTGCAGTGAAGTACAGAACAGTAACTTTGCCTTTTTTCCTGTGCCTGGCCTGGGTTCCTGGTGTGGCCCTCCCAGAGGAGCAGCCACAGGCTGAGCCGTGCCCAAGTCACCCAGCTAAGAGGGGAATTAGTCTAATGCACTGCCTTAACAAAGGGGAGACTATGAGCATGAATTATTAATACCCCAGTCTGTGGCAGTGGGCTGAAATGAAGTCCCATTTGCTCAGCCTTATTAAAAGAGAGAGAGAGGGAGGGAGGGATGGTAAAGGTCGTTAAGGGACTTGTAACAGGGAAGGGATCGCCTCGGAGATGGATAATGTGTTTGCTAATCTCTGTGGTCTTTAACTAAACAGAATGCTGGAGGTGCTCTGCCTATTCCTGCCTTGTTGAATTATTAAGCATTCAGGGAGATTGCCTGGCTCTTGGCCAGCAGCTTGGACTTTTCATTTGGCCAATGTTAATAGGTGACACTTTTTATTTGGGGTGTTGGATCCCAGTGCTGCCTGCACGGGGTCTTTAATGCTTTTCCTCCCTCTGAGGTCCCAGAGGGGCCAGGGCTGCTCATTAGTGTGTTATCCCAGGGTTCTTCATTTCACACCCAAATGCTCTTGGTTCACTTCCCTCACTTTGGTACCTATTAGGTCACTGGGCTTGGGTGTCCATTATAGGATTATAAATACCTTTAAAAGGGTAATCCCTTTGCAGTGTGCATTATAGGATTATAAACCTCCCAGAGATCTTATGCTTTATCTGCCCTTTAACACACAGGCCCTTATTTCAAGTCCCTATTGACCAGGTATTTCCATTCTCTCTCCTTGGCCTTTGTAAGGAAAATCCTTCTTGCCTTGGGATATTACAGGAGAGCTCATCAGAGGTGTTCCAGCAACTTCAGAATTGTCATCAGTGTGCTCTTAAATCCCTGTCTCCAGGAAATTATTATTCAAACTTAAGCATTCTGAGTGCTTTTAGCTTCTTTACTTATCAATTGGTCAGGATAAGGGTTTGAAATTCATTTGCAGGTCATGGAACTGCTCAAGACAGGTTGAATTTCAAGATAGGCAAAACCTGCATACTGAAAATCACAGAGACTCTTCCAGTGATGGGGCTAATTGGTTAGAAGGACATTTGTGCATGATAAAATTTAAAATCAATTTAAATCAGTAACAAGATTGATGGTTAAAATAAACAATCTTTAAAAGAATAGAGATAGGCATGAGAAGGAATTGAAGGGGGTAGGAGAAGATGATATAAGCTTTTCTTCCATTTTTGTGGGTGTGAACCCTTATTTTTTAAAGATTCATAGATGCAAATACTTCAAATTGCTGACCACCTGCAAGTCATGTGAGAAGAAATAAAATTTTTTTCCAGCTGCTGTTACCTGTGAGCTTTGCCACGGGCCTGCAGGCACAGCAAATGCAACATGGAAAACGTTCCATGGGAATCTTTCAGTGCAATTTTTCATTCCAGCCTTTCATGGCCATGGCTGGATGTCCAAGTATGTATCCTATGTTTATAGCAGAGATGGGAGCTCTGGTCATTTAGATAAATTAATAGTTTATGGATGTTCACTGCAAGGATCAGCCCCAGGGGACTTTTAAGAAAGCAGCTTTTGGCCCTCTCCCCTCTGGAGTTTGAACATCCAGCTGGGAAGGGCCCAACTGGGAGCTGGAATGCATTGCTCCTGACCCTGTCAGTTCTTTCTTAAGCTGAATTCAGCACTTTATTGCCTTTGTCTTTTGTTCCAAACTTTGCAAGGAGAAGTTTGGGTTGCCAGGCACAGATATTAATTTCCTTAGCACTGAGAACCCTTCGAGGTGCCTTTGCCAGGACATCATTATCTGTGGGTTTGGTTACTGAGCTGTTGGGAGCTGGGCTGAAGTGAGAACAGGCTGTAAACTGGTTTTTACCTCAAACACTAACATTGCCATGCAGTTTGTAGCAGCTTTTTCCTTGGGGTGGAAGTTTAAATTAATTTTAATTTAAATTTAACTTCTGTGTCCTAGGTTTTCCAACAAGGGTCATCCTTGCTTTGGTTTTTTGGGTCTTAAGGATGAAAAATGCCATGTTTTTTGAGACAGCTTCACAAAGAATTAATTGTGAGATTATAAATTTTAGAAACACATAAGGAAGTTGGATGTGTTTATCCTAACAGGGAGCTGCAATATGCCTGAATTTGCCTGGGAGAATGGCAGGTGGAGGAAAGCTGCAAATTCTCTGTCTCTCTTTGCCCTGTTCCTTGAGATCTTTAAAGCTTCACTTTGGTTGCCCAGAGGTCTCCATCTCAGAATGATCCTCTCCTGCTCTGTTAATTCACCTTTCAGATCTCTGAAATGGCACAGATAGGAAATAAATGGCCATGCAGCATCAGTGCTGCTGTTCTGGCAAATGTTGAAATAATCCATCCAGATAGTGCAATATTTATTGAGCTGCACGTGGCTATAATCAGCAAATTAGAAGTAAATAATATTGATGTGACGTTGACATGGCCATGCTGATGTTGCCATGGAAGCTGTGAGGTTTTTCTGGTGTTTTAAATACCATTAACTCTTCTCATGGTCACAAGGTTTCTTTTCATTTCAACAAGCAATACCATGAAATTGAATCATGTTGATGAAGTTATATAAGGCCAGGTGCAGCACTGAGCTCCACTGGGCTTTGACCAGTGCGTTTTTCTGTTTCTAAAAATATTTGTTCTCCTAAATTGAAAGGCCCAAGCAGAACAGATCAGATCTGGCCCCACAGGAAGGACAGCAAACATGATTAAACTGATGGAGGGGAGGAGTGGGAACGGACGGGGAACAACTCGTGCTTCTCATCCAGGCTCTGCTTGAATCATCTCAGATGCTGCCTAAAATCAGAGTTGTTTTTCTGCCTTTCCCATCTGAGCTGCCACTTCAGATGTGACATTTCTGTGTGTGTGTGTGTGAGGGCACCCAGGCTCTCAGTGTGTGCTCAGCTCTGCCCTGCAGTTCCTGCTGCACTGACTGGATCAGCTCTCACTGTCAGTCTGTCCAGACCTCCTCAGGGCTGCTGCTGTTGGCTTGTGCTGCTCTCTCAAACACTAAAATTGATGAGGAAACCCTTTGCTTTTCCTGTAACCCCAAAGATGTCACCTGTGGGGTATCCCTGAGAGCTGTGCCTGGCCATTCTGGGGTGCATCCCTGCTTGTGGCTGGAAACCTGAATTCCTGATTTCTGAGGGTGTCTGTGCTGGTGTTCACAGGGGTTCCAGGATGAGGGAAGAGATGAGAATGTTGACTCCATGTTTCAGAAGGCTGATTTATTATTTTATGATATTTAATATATTAAAACCATACAAAAGAATAGAAGAAAGGATTTCATCAGAACACTAGCTAAGAATAGAAAAGGAGTGATAACAAAGGCTTATGATTGACCAAGAATATTTGGACAGCTGACTGTGATTGGCCATTAATTAGAAACAACCACATGAGACCAATCACAGATGCACCTGTTGCATTCCACAGCAGCAGATAATCAATGTTTACATTTTGTTCCTGAGGCCTCTCAGCTTCTCAGGAAGAAAAATGCTAAGGAAAGGATTTTTCAGAAAATATCCTGGCTACAGGTGTCATGCCTTTCTTCACAGGGGTAGATCTGTCTCTTGGCTCTGTTTTACACATCAATGAACAAGTCCTGCAGATCCCCTCAGATGGTCCCAGCTCTGCTTTGTGGGGCAGCAGAACCTCGTCGTGGTGCTCCTGCTGAACTGACGTGGTTGATTTTTATTCCCTCTCTACCAGATCCTCCTTTACAACCTGGAGACAAACCAGTGTGTGACCAAGGTGGGCAACTCCATGGGTGACTTCTCATGTGTCAACCTCCACAGCAGCCCCCCCAACATGCTGGTGGCAGGCAACAAGGACAGAAGGTGAGTGATCCCCACCTCCAGCTGCCTGCCCTGCATCTGCTGGAATTGCTTTCTCCTCTCGTGTTTCCATCAAGTTGAGGAGCAAACTATTAGGTAATAGTTGGATGTGGCTGTCAGTGTGCTTTGTCTGGGAAGCTCCATGGGAAGAGGAGCTTTCTGAGCCATTTGGTGGAGGCAGTTGGTGCACAGCCCAGCGAGACCACTTGGAATCTCTTCCACTTCCCCACCGCCGCCCGCAAAATGAGTTTGGCATTTAAAAGCTCACTTTCTGATATTAAAAAAATAACCTGAGGGATGAATCATGGAGGATGAGATGGGCCCTGCTGCCAAATGATGTCAAAAGTGTATTTGGGAACACTGTGATGTCCCTCAGGTGACAGAGAAAAAAAAGAGACTTTCATATGAACAGATTCCAGCTTCTATTTAGCTGATTAGCAGCTTTCTCTTTAACTCCTTGGCTTGGGGAGTAGGATTTTCCCAGCTCAGTGTCTGCTGCCAGGAATGGCCTCTCTGGGAGCAGGCAGTGCAAAAGGATTAAAGTGCTTAAAAAGACCCTTTGAGTCCAATTTTTAGATTTCCTTTTTTTGGCGAGTCGTTTGTGGGGTCTGATCCAGTGCACCAAAGGAGATGTGGGATGGCCAGGAGCCAGTCTCTAATGGCTCCTGCTTCCTTCCCTCCTCCTTTCCACACTGGGCACCAGGCTGCAGGTGGTGCTCTGCTCTGGTGCTGGGATCAGATTGGAAGGCGGGCACTTCCCTCTGCCAAATCCCAGACCTCTGTCCCGCCAGTGCAGCAGCTTGCAAAAATGATTATTTTGTCAAACAGCTTTTTTTTGTTTTTTTTTTTTCTTTCCTGGAGAATAGGGAGTGTGAGCAAGCCTCACACTTTCTCAGCAAGGAGGATAAAGGAAATAGCTGAAGTTTGACAAGTGGAATTGAATCCCTGGGAGGTTTTTTCCCTCTTAAAGCAGATAATTGATTTTCCAAAGCACCCCAGTAAAGTTACCTCCAGTTTTGTTCTCCTGCAACATGCCAGGAGAGGAGCTGGAGTTGCTGTCCCTCCCTGTTGTAGCAGAGTGGGTGTCTGTGCCCTTCCCCTCCAGAGAGCTTTAGGGGTTCTCAGCTTTAGCACTGGCTGGGTTCAGGGGGTTGGATGTCACTTGAGCAGCAAGGAGTCAGTGATGCACTGTGACTGTTCACAGGGGTGTCAGGCTGAGGGAAGAGATGAGGATCTGACTCCATGTTTCAGAAGGCTTGATTTATTATGATATATATTATATTAAAACTATACTAGAAGAATAGAAGAACAGATTTTCTCAGAAGGCTGGCTAGGAATAGAAAAAGAAAGAATGATAACAAAGGTTTGTGGCTTGGACTCTGTCTGAGCCAGCTCACTTTGACTGGCCATTAATTAGTAACAACCAACATGGGCCAATCACAGATCCACCTGCTGCATTCTACAGCAGCAGATAATCAATGTTTACATTTTGTTCCTGAGGCCTCTCAGCCTCTCAGGAGGAAAAACCCTAAAGAAAAGATTTTCCATTAAAGATTTTTCACAGTTGGGAAGATAAGTTTGGCATCCAGGGGGCAGGAGCAGAGCATCTCAGAGGGCACATCCTCCTGTGGTGCTGCAGGAAGGTGCTGGGCATCCACAGGTGGAACAAGACTGGAATCTCCATGGCCACATTATGGAGTGAGATTATGGAACAGGGGCTGTGGGAGCACTGGGGGTAGGACAGTGGGGATGGATGGAGAGCAGAGATCTCTGCACCAGGTCAGGAACTTGGGGTTATTGCCAAGGGCCTGGGGGCAGGGCCCTGCTGGGAGCTGCCAGACACAGCTGGAGCAGGGCTGAGAGAAGAGAGGGGGAGAGAGGATGAGAGGGTGAGAGAGTAAAAGGGTAAGAGAGAGAGGTTCCCATTCCAATACAATAAATCTTCTTCTGTGTCGGAATATTCTAATTCTCACTAACCAATCTAGTACAAGATACAAATCCTATAGCATTTACATACAAACTATAAGAATCATTACATTACCATCCTGTGTTACATTTTAAACCCTAAAAACTCTTTGGGCCCTTCTGCTAAGCTGGTAGGGTCTGCTCTGACCCTTGGGCCTGTCTGCAAGCAGAGGGTGTTGTTCCATCAAAAGGGGATCACCTTCAGCTGGCCATGCCATTGTTTTCCAGTTGTTCAGTAACTGAGGGATCTCAAAACTTGCTTTCATTTCAATCTCACTCATAGTTTCTATATTCTCAAAATCTTTTGCCAGACAATCATATTTATGAGGCTTTCCTGTTTCATCTTTCCCAACAAAGGACCTTGCCATGGGATCTCAGGCTGCTGCTGACCAGAGGGAGCAGCTACTGCTTGAATTAAATACAGCCATTCCCCAATTTCACCTGAACCTGCCCTTCTTTTACTCAAAACCATGATTTTGAAAAGTAATACTCACAAAATGGTTTTGATAGGACATGTTAAATCTCTCTTTCCATGTGAAATTCCTGCTGAAGCACTGCTGATTGATTTGATTCCTGAGCTGTGCTTTGCTCTGGCAAGAGGCCTCCTCTCCTAGCAGGGAGCGTGTGCTGATCCTGCTCTGCCTTGCTGGGAGCTTGGGAAAGCAAACACATGGTAAACCCAGAAAGGTGAGGATCCAAACGTGTCCCAGGCTCTCCTGAAGGCCAGGAGCTCTTTCCCAAGGCAGTGTGACAGGAGGGGCCAGGCCTGGCCTCCAGAACAGCTCCCTGGAGCTGGGATGGGTCCGGAGCGCTCCCACTGAGCCCAGCTGTCCATGCTGGGCCAGCTCTGTGTTACAGCACCACGTGAGACTGGCAAAACAGTGTTCCTTTTCTTCCTTAAGGCACATCTGAGCAGCCAGGTGTGCCTCTGGTTCTCCCAGGGGTGGGCCAGCACGGGAGAGGCATTTTCACCTGCCTGAAAGCTGGGTGCTTCCTCATGGGATAACAGGGCTCGCTCACATCCCAGCTTCCAGCTGTGCTTTCCAAACAGGAGCAGCTTTGCTTGCTGGGAGGACACCCAGAGGAGAATGAGCCCTTCCAAACACCCATCCTGTCCCAGGCTGGAGCCAGAGCTGCTCTCTGCTGGAGCTGGGCACTGAGGAATCCCTGCCCCTCATGCTGTGGGATGGGCTGTTGCACACAGAGCGTGTTCTCCTCCCTGTCAGATGGATGCTGCTCTGCTGGAGCTCTGGCCTGCCCTGCTGCCTTGTCTCTGAGTCCCTGCAATGTGTTATTTGTAAAATCAGATGATGCAATCTCTGCTGGAGAAGGGGAGAGGAAGGACTTGCAGCACCATTAGGATCCTAGCAGGGGTATGGAATGAGGTGTAGTTAATGTGTTGGAACAAGTGTGTTTTGGCTTTTTCTGGGATTAATGTGTACCTGATGGGTTTGTTCCTGATGGCCATCAGCTGGGAGGAACTTGCTCTGGCTTCTTCTCAAACCTGAGATCAGTGTTTCCCCTTTCCTTCTGTTTTCTCTTGCTGCATTTTTTGTTTATTCATGTACTTTGCTTTATCTCTTAATCTTGAGAAATAAGGATCAAACCCCACAGTCTTTTGTGATATGAGCTGGGTTTAAAACTTAACACCATCAGCTCTGACTGGTATTGTGGCCTTGTGGCAGTGCTTGGAACCCTAAGGTCTTTGTTCTTCTGCTGGATTTATTTCTCTTCAAAATGCTTTGTCTGGGTGGTCAGTAATGCCCAAAACTCAGATGTGCCTAAAAACTGGCCACAGCCAGTTGCATTTTTGAAGTAAAGCAGATCCTGGTTGCTGGGTGCTTGCTTTGAATATTTTTGATTAAGTCAAGGGTATGAACCTGTAATTCCCTGTCTTTTTTGAATTGCCACACATAAAATCTCCTCTGGAATCTTTGCAGCAATAATCCTTTCCTTGATCCTGGTAATAATATTACCCCTGGTGCACAGTGGATGTGGGCATGTGCCAGGGCTGGCATGGGTTAGCAGGGTGTCCAGCATGGGTGTGTCATGGCTCGTGGCATTGCTGATGATTTGGGAGGCACAGAGAGAGGAGCTTTCTCCAAATTTCACTTTTACTTTATATTATAACTCATAGAATCATGGAATGGTTGGGGAGGGACCTTAAAGCCCACCCAGTGCCACCCCTGCCATGGCAGGGACACCTCCCACTGTCCCAGACTGCTCCAAACCCTGTCCAGCCTGGCCTTGGGCACTGCCAGGGATCCAGGGGCAGCCCCAGCTGCTCTGGGCACCCTGTGCCAGGGCCTGCCCACCCTCACAGGGAACAATTCCCAATTCCCAATATCCCATCCATCCCTGCCCTCTGGCACTGGGAGCCATTCCCTGTGTCCTGTCCCTCCATCCCCTGTCCCCAGTCCCTCTCCAGCTCTCCTGGAGCCCCTTCAGGCCCTGCCAGGGGCTCTGAGCTCTCCCTGGAGCCTTCTCCTGTCCAGGTGAGCACCCCCAGCTCTCCCAGCCTGGCTCCAGCCCTTGGAGCATCTCCTCCTCTGCTCTCACTCCAGCAGCTCCAGAGACCCCAGAGCCCTCTTTAGGTCCTAAAACCTGCAAAGACTCAGGGGAGTCCTGTGTGGTGGGAGAAATCTGCCTGAAGAGGATCTTTGATTGCAGAAGTCAGGATGAAAATTCAGTGGTGAGGAGGATGTGCCTCACTGGTTTCCCAGCCATGGAGCAGCAGTGGCTCTGCTGCTAGCCCGGGTGTGTTTCCATAACCCCAAATCCTTGTGCTGTCAGAACCTGTCACTGTTGAGACAGTCACAACCCACAGAAGAGCACCATGCATTTCAGAAGCCTTCTCTCTGTTTATTCTAACAGCATGCTGTCTGTTAAACCTCCTCAGAAAGTTTACATTTATTCATTGGCCACAACAAATCCACACAGTGCTCACTGGCACAGAGTGGTCTCCACTGCTGTTTTCAGCCATGTCCAGCTGCAGCCCCCCTCGTTTATCTTTTCTTCTTTTCAGTTTCCATGTCAACAACCTTGATAGAATTCCTTTTAGGGACTCTTAGCACCTCTTCTGCTGCTCACTGTCCCTGCCTCACCCAGCAGCTGTCAGCCCCTTCCAGGAGAACCCATGTGCAGCTCTCTATGTCCAGAGCTGCCTTTGTGAGTCAGGGGCTTGAGCTAGGAATGTGATTAAAATAGTGAAAAATAGATATATATTTTAATTTAGAGCTTAAATGAATTTAGGGGCTAAGTTAGAAATGTAGTTAGCAAAGATCATATAGAGCTTAACAAGGAAATGAATTGAATAACTGAAACAAGGTTGGGAATAACAGGTGATATGTGAAGTAACCATAAACCACAGGTTTCTAAGAATGAGAGGAGGGTTGGACTGTGAGCAGCAGGCCAAGGAGCCCTGCCAGCCTGACACAGGTGAAGAATTTAGCATGAGGAAGAGATCTTACTTCCTCTTCAGAAGGCCACCAACCCAATTAAAGGGGACAATTGCACAGCCATAATGGACATTCAGCTAATTATAATAAGAGGTGAGTGTGGATGTGACAGCCTGGTCAGAGAGAAAGCTGGATAAGTTTTCCCAGAATCAGCCTGGGAAGCATCAGGGAGCTGGAGATAAACAATGATAGCAAATATTAAAACAACCTGCAGGTGGTGTTTTTCTAATAATCTGTTTTTCTGTTTTCCTCATAAGATCGTTTACAGATGGGTGTCTTGTTACTTAGCCAGTCATGTGAAATGTATTGATTAAATGACCAATCAGGTCCACCTGTAGCAAACTAAGTTATAAAAGAAGAGAGGATGAAATAAATGAGGCTTTTTGCCACTTTGCCTTCTGATCCTACTGCTGTCATCTCTGACTCAGTGGTGACAGGCAAGAACTGATGTTTATGTAAAAAGAATTGTAGAAACCATCCTGGAAATTTGAATTAATCAAAAAATAGATGCACCTTTATTGAATGACCACAGCAAAATGAGTTGGGGAAAAAGGGAAGAATTAGGAACAGAGGGAGGAAAAGAAGGAAGGTCCATAGCTACCAAATATAGAATGGCAAAGTCCTTCCACATCCAGGGAGATCTCAGGGCTCCAGTTCATTCAAACCCTTATTATATCCTCTTTTTTGATGGGGAAGGGGATGAGTTGTTGCCCTGATTTTTTAAGTTTTTCTAAGCCTTCTGATGTTTACATTCTTGTAAGGAACTTTCCCACGCACTTTATGTAAATAACTCATTGTTTTGCATTCTTTTATGGAGGAGGAGAAATTTGATGGACTGTTGGTTTGTCCAGTGTCGTTGGAGAGGTGGCACTGTCACCCTCCAATCCACTGGCACTTTTGGAAATCTATAAATGTTGGAGTCAGAAAATAAACTTCCCTTTCCTTCACCTGGAGAGCAGCAGTGTGTGTGCTCGTGTTGTTTCATGTCCTACAGTGACAGATGAATCTTGAAATCAAATCAAAAGTAATCTATTGTATTTTCTGGGAAAAATGGTGTTTGAAGAAGGGTGCACAGAGTCCATGTTCTCAGCAGTGGTGAGAACCATTGTCTCTTGGTGCACTGCTCACACCTGCAGCATCCATCTCACTTTGGTTATCTTGCTTCCCCCACACACCTCCCCTGGGCTGGGGGTTTCAGTCCCAGTCTTTGGAAAGGGGGAGCTTTTTCACATGGGGATTTCATGTCTCAGTCCTTGATGGAGAGGTTTCTCCCATCTCAGTCTGTCTGTCCTGGTGGCTGTAAAACAGCTGAGGGGTCTTCTGTGGGAACCACCAAAAAACCTCAGGAGAAGTCCAGCCAGGCTGAGAGGAGGGAAAAATTCCAGGTCATTGCTGCAAAAAGGGCAAAGTGCCCCTCTTTTCCTTTCACTGGGCCCAGTGTAGCATAGAGCAAACACACCTGTGAACAGCAGCTCAGCAATGTGCTCAGGCCTCGGGGTCCTTGGCAAGGGGCAGAATTTCAGACAAGGGTCCTTGTCTTCAGTGGCCCCCAATCTCTGTCCCTTTCATGATGACTGTGAGGCAGAGGAGGGAAACTTTGGACAGAGACTTACAGCCACCCAGCCAGTTGTGGATTAATTAAATTGAAACTGTTGTAGATTAATTAGCTGTAGAGCTGTGTGTCTCTGGGAGCCCCTGAGGAGCCCCAGCCAGCCCCACCACAGGGACACTCTCTGTTGTGGGCACTGAGGGCAGCCAGGCCAGTCCCCTTTGCAGCACCAGAGACACCAGAGACATCAGCAGAGGATAAAAGGGCCAACCCTCAGCAGGGTCAATCCAAGGTTTTATTCAGGAGCCCCCAAGGAGCCCCCACACCTCAGGGGGCTCCTGCTGAGAGCCCCGGGAGAGGGGCCAAGGTTACATTGAAAGGGAGGTGGAAACCCAAAGCAGAGAACATTGACTGACCCATGAGTGACCCTGAGGGGTGGGTACAGGGAATGGACATTAGGACAGGATATGGGGTAACACTTGTGGGGCTGACCCCTGGCCTCTGGCTGATCACTCGATGTCCTGGACAGAAAGTTCTGGATGGAGGGGATGGGATGGTGAGTGACTGACAGAGAGCCAGGGTGGGGGTTTGGGGGTGATCCCAGCAAAGGAAAGGGATTGCACAGGTACAGGGAGGGGGTACAATTGGGGAAAAATACAAAACCAAAACGATTACAAAGTATTACAAAGTATAAAACCACACTACATCAGCTGTGGGTTAATTAGTGACAATTTGTGTGTCTGTGCCTGTTTGTGGCTGTTCCCCAGGGTCAGGGTGTTTGACCTGCGTTGTGCTGAGGCCGTGTGCTGTGTGCAGGGGCACCAGCTGGGCGTGTGCTCCGTGCAGATGGACGAGTGGAAGGTGGTCAGTGGGGGAGAGGAGGGGCTGCTCTGCGTCTGGGACCAGCGCATGGCCACCAAGCTCTGGGAGATGCACGCCAGGTAAGCCTGGGATGGTGGGGCTGGGAGGGGGATGTGACACTGAGGGAGTTTTGGGGGAGTTCTGGGGATGTGGCACTGAGGGAGTTTTGGGGGAGTTCTGGGGATGTGGCACTGAGGGAGTTTTGAGGGAGTTCTGGGGATGTGGCACTGAGGGAGTTTTGGGGGAGTTCTGGGGATGTGGCACTGAGGGAGTTTTGGGGGAGTTCTGGGGATGTGGCACTGAGGGAGTTTTGGGGGAGTTCTGTGTGGTTTGGGGATGGGTTGTCTCCTCCCTGTGTGTTTCTGAGGGGTTCTTTAGCTGTTGGTGCTTTGTGAAGGCTGGCCTAGAACAGAGACTAGACAGAGTTAAAGAATAAAGTAGGGATTTATTAAAAGGATCTCCTCAATAGATCCACTTGGGCAGCAAAACAGCCCAGCTGGGGCTGCACCCCAGGTGAACCCAAAATGGTCCCAAAATCCCTGACCACTCATGAGGTCTCTCACTTTTTTAAGTTCTGCTCCATTTGCATATTGCAGTTCATTGTCCAATTACAGCTCCAGCCCATGCAGTCCCATCCTTTGTGTTTTTCTCTCTCTCAGCCCACGGTGTTTGTGCTCTTTGGATCATTCTCAGATTTGGATCATTTGTCCTTGGTCCCCAGCTGGAGCAGGACTTGTTTTGTCTCCCTGCTCTGTGAAGGGAGCTCACCATCCCCTAACATGAAACCCAGACCCACACACTAAAGCAGCACAGAATGTGAAAAATATAAAAGCTAAACCTGAGACATCACTGTCATGGCCTTTTTACTCACTTTTCACTGAGATAAGTGTTCCAGTTGGTGTTGAGGAACAGGGAAGTTTCTCCCCCTGGATTTTCCATGAAGTTCAGTCAGTGGCTTCTTCCCCATCCCCAACCTCTCTTTAGGTAGTGGAACCTTGGCTTTGAGATGCTGGGCTGGCTGTTTGGAGAGGGCCTGGTTCTGGCTGTCCCCATCCAGAGCATCCATCACAGTCCCTGTGCTTCTGTTCACCTCATCCACGCATTCCCTTAATGATCAAAGCATTTAAACTCATTTAAATATTGAAATCTGAGTACAAGGAGCACAGTACTGAAAGTACAAGCAGAGATCAGCATCCTGGAGCTGACACTTTGTACAGCTAAGTGAAATTTCCTGATCAAAGCACAATTCCCAGGCTTTGTCTGGATAAAGACTCGAGGGTTTGTCCCCTTGTAAGTCTGAGTGATATCCATAAAGTGAACAGATAAATCCTGATTTTGTTTTTTTTAAATTAGTTTTAATGCATCTTCCCCAAAGAGGAGCTAGATGAGGTATTTACAGGCAGGGAAGTTCAAGCTGGAGTTGTCATTGATTAATAGCAGGTATCACTTTGTGTGCTGACCCTGGGGATGATAAAGCCTGTTGTGATGTGGCTGATGCATTAAGGACAATATTCCATTGATTGTCTCCTTGGCATGTTCATTAGTGCTGCTCCAGGAGCAGGGCAGGGCTGAGCCTGGGGATGTGCTCCAAGTGAAACCATTAGATTAAACAGGTAGAAAACAGTGTTTAATCTATAGAGCAATCAGAAGGGATCACTTCAATCAAAAGGCTTTCCTAGATGAGGTGTGTGCTGTTATCCCTGCCTGTGGCCCCCTGCCAGGAATGGAGCACAGGAGCAGGAGCTGAGGGAGGTGACAGGAGACACATCTGGGCTGTGGAGATGAGCCATGCTCAGCTGAGGAGAGCTGTGACTCCTGCTTGAGCACAAAGTGCTGGGTTTGGGCTCAGTGTTCACCAGTGGGAGGGGAAGGAGTGAACACCTGACTTGAGTGTCCCAGGGAGGGACATGGGGATGGGGAAGGGTCTGCAGGAGCAGCTGAGGGCACTGGGATTGCTCAGCTGGAGCAGAGGAGCCTGAGCTCAGAGCTCAGCAGGGCTGCAGCTGCTCCTGAGGGACAGCTCCATCTCTGCTCAGGGACAGGGACAGCTCCATCTCTGCTCTGGAACAGGGACAGGGACAGGGACAGCTCCAATCTCTACTCTGGGACAGGGACAGGGACAGGGACTGCACCATCTCTGCTGTGGAACAGGGACAGCACCCAGGGAATGGTTGCAGGGCCAGGGCAGCTCAGGCTGAGCTCAGGGCAAGGTTCTTCCCCCAGAGGTGCTGGCACTGCCGGCCCAGGGAATGGGCACGCCCCGAGGCTGCCAGAGCTGCAGGAGCCTTTGGGCAGCACTGCCAGGGATGGACAGGGTGGGGTTGTTGGGGGTCTGGGCAGGGACAGGGGTGGGCTGGGGGATCCCTGTGGGTCCCTCCCCACTCCCTGGCTCTCAGCTTGTGCCTTACTGTGCATTTCTAAACCAGCTCAGTGCAGGGTGTGTGGGGTGTCCTTCCTCGTTTGTTGGGAAGCATCCTGCCCTTCCTGGGACTGCTGCAGTCCTTAGGGCAGCCAGCCCAGCCCAGCCCAGCATCCATCCATCCATCCATCCATCCATCCATCCCTCCATCCATCCATCCATCATCCATCCATCATCCATCCATCATCCCTCCATCCATCCATCCATCCATCCATCCATCCATCCATCCATCCATCCATCCATCCATCCATCATCCATCCATCCCTCCATCCATCCATCCATCCATCCATCCATCCATCATCCATCCATCATCCATCCATCCATCCATCCATCCATCCATCCATCCATCCATCCATCCATCCATCCATCCATCCATCCATCCATCCATCCATCCCTCCATCCATCCATCCATCCATCCATCCATCCATCCATCCATCCATCCATCCATCCATCCATCCATCCATCCATCCATCCATCCATCCATCCATCCATCCATCCATCCATCCATCCATCCATCCATCCATCCATCCATCATCCATCCATCCATCCATCCATCCATCCATCCATCCATCCATCCATCCATCCATCCATCCATCCATCCATCATCCATCCCTCCATCCATCCATCCCTCCCTCCCTCCCTCCCTCCCTCCCTCCCTGCTCTGCTCTCCCCAGCATTTCCAGGCCTGCCCGTGCGTTCTGGGCAGAGCCCACTAGATGGTGATAGCAGCCGCGGGATGTGCTCAGGCTGGCGGAGCCGGCAGTGCGCGTTCCCCGCCTTTGGCCGCTGCTTTCAGTCCCTCCGGGTTATTCCAAAGCCGGTCCCTGCCCAGCTCTCGGGTTTTGGGAGCCCAGCTCGGGTGGCCGCTCACCCTGGGTTGTGTTGCAGACACCCGGTGCGCCGCGTGTGGTTCGACTCCCACCTCCTGATCACTGCCAACATCCCCGAGGAGAAGAACCCCCGAGGCTCCAGCATCACCGAGGACGACCCCAGCTTGCACCGAAAGTGAGAAACCAGCCCTCAGCCATGTGCTTTGTTCTTAAATAGCACCCTGAGCCCCTGAGTCATCACCCAGAGAGGGTATAGCAGCAAAAAAATAAAATTTAAAAAAGTTTAAGGGTAAGGTTTATAAAACAAGCAGTGAATTGGCTCATGATTTGCTTGAGCACAAAAAAAAAAAGCTTTTTTTTTTTCTCAGCAGGGGAACATAAAGTCCACTGAAGCCAGGCAGGGAATGCAGCCCTCTCCATGCTCGAATATTAGTAATGCTGTTTCCTCCTAAAGGAAAACTACTGGCATTTAAGCTGCAGGTTTTGGTATTTGCATCTCAAATGGCTGTTAGTGCTAATTGAACTATCAAATACCAGTGTATTTATCTTCCCCCGTGCTGGAGAGCCCGGAGATGTTTCAGCAGATGACAGTCACGTCTCTGCAGGGCCGGGGGATGATTCACCCGCCTGGGAGGGCTCCTGGGGGAGCTTTCCCTGCTCAGAGGGCTCAGCACAGGGGATGGGGGTTTATCCACCTCCTGCAGCATCACCTCTTGCCATTCCCGTGGTTTTTATGGTGATTCCTCTGTTTGCTTTCCCGCTGAGCTGAGATGTCCTGGTTGTTTTGCACGCAGGTACCGAGGGGTGATTTATTGCTACGACTTCTCGGTGGACCAGCTGGCCGTGGACAGCGTCCTCCCCATCTGCCGCTCCTCCTACGACGAGGTGTCGGGTTACAGCTACAACATCGGCCTGGCAGTGCCCTACGACAGCATCTAGAGCCCTGCTGGGCTCTGGGCCAGCCAGGACACGGCAAAATCCCGGTGGGACACGCAGCCAGGAGCTGGGCTGGGCTGCAGAAAGCCCTGGGGTGTGAAGCCCAGCAGGGCAGGGCTGCCCTGGAGCACCCTGCTGCAGTGTGTCACTCTGGGCATGTCCAGAGCTCCAGCCTGGGGGAGTGGAGAGACTGAGAAAGGAAAGGGAGCACTGCAGGGTGAGCAAAAATATTCCTGCTGCTTGTGGGAAAGATGCTGCAGGGAACATCCTGGTCAGGAAGGCAGAGTGGGACTCTGAAGGGGTGGGAGCTCTCTGAGTGAGGAGTTCCTGCCTGCCCCCAGAGGGAAAAAAAGCACCAAGGACTTCAAAAAAGCATGTGCTGAGGCACATGTTTGAAATGCCTGCCCTGGAATTGAGCTGCTGGTTCTTGTTTTCCTTGGAGTGCACTGGGAAGTGCCTGGGAACACCAGGCACAGAAAGTTCCAGTGGCTGGGATGGAGACAGAGAGGGGAAGGTTCCCTGGGTCAGGCTGGATGCTTGGGAACTCAGCAGGGCACACACACACACACATATCAAAGTTATTTTAGAACAAATTATTTTTTTAATTCTTTAAAATCCTGGATCAGATGTTTTCTAATTGTATGTGTACATCTGTCAGTGGAATTTTGTTCCTGAGCCTTTTTAGGGTGAGCTGACCCCTGTTCACTGGGACAAAGGGCTGGCTCAGCTTGTCAGGGATGTTCTTGGCTGGATCATGTCCTTCCACAGTACCTGGAGGGTTTTCAGTGCTGTCCTTGCTTCCAAGCTGGGGATTGATCATGGAGCAGAGGGGATGAGGTGGCCCCAGTGCCCTCCCTGGGTGCTGAGCCCCAAAGCTGTGGGGAGGCAGCAGGTGAGGGGCAGGAGGTGCTGTGCAGTGGAAATGAGGAGTGAGGCTTTATCCTGAGCCCAGGTGGCACTGACAGACAGGTAAAACCAGTGACAGACAGGTAAAACCAGTTTGGGCAACAAGAGCTCCAGTCCTGCATGGATCTTTTCACTGATTTGAAATGATTTTATTGTGATTTGCCCTTGTAAACTTACTGGTGCAAACCAAAGCTGTGTCAGGTCTGTTTAAATTGAGATTAAGTTTTAACTTGCACCTTTTTTCCTGGGTTAATGGAATCAGAGTGAAGTGAGGGAGGGGTGCAGGAATGTGCCCAGACCTGCAGGAGAGGGGCTGGGCTGGCCCTGCACACAGCTGGGTTTCACTGCTTCTCCTCCTTTTCTTGGGATGCTTTCCCATGACCCCTAGGCCAAAATGTCACAGTTCAGGTTTTTAAGTTACCTTTTTCCATGTCATAGATACACAAAAAGTGCAAGGGGCAAAGCCATTCTGTCTGACCAATAAATTTAATCTTTCATAAAGCTTTGGTCTTTTATTTTTTTATTTCTTTACCCTTGTGGGAAGCCAGCTCCCTCCCTCCATTCCTGGAAGAGCAGGATCAGGGATGCAGAGTTTGGACAAGAGTTCAGCTGAACCTGACAGATAAATCACAGTTTCTGTAGCACTTTGGGGCTTGCTCCATGTGCTGAGCAGGGAGAGCTCCCGGCTCATTGTTCTCCCTTCCCCTTATCTCTGCTCGTTATCAGGGAGCAGCTTTGTTCTCCTCCCTCTGCTGCTGCAAGGAGCCGATGAATCTGCGCGGTGCCCTTGTCCCGGGGGGCTGCCCCGAGTTCTGCTGCTCCCTCTGCTCCTGCCCTGCCCGTGCCAGGCTGGCCCGTGCCAGGCTGTTCCTGTGCCAGGCTGGCCCGTGCCAGGCTGTTCCTGTGCCAGGCTGGCCCGGGAAGGGCACTGTGAAAAACGCCAGTCTCTTGTTTTTAAACTTTTAAAAGTTTAACAGTAATAAAACAGTTATAACAATAGTGATACAATTAGAGTAATAATTTGGATAATTTGAATTAGGACAATATGAGACAACAAATACAAAGAGTTACAGACAGTCCAGGTACCTTTTCTGGGCAGTACCAGCCCGAAAAAGGACCCACGTTAACAGAGGATTAACCCTTAAAAACAACAGCCTGCTGCATATTCATACACTTCATACATGATGCAGAAATTCCATTCAAACACAGGATTCTGTCTGGGCAGTGTCAACTTCTTCCTCTGAATCCTAATAGCACCTTCAAGGCAGGAAGAAGTTCATTTCTCCTGATAATGGAGCAATAAATTCTTTTTCTCTGAAAGATTCAGGTGTCCTGTGGCTGCTATCTCAGTGCAAGTCCTTTCTTTAAAAAAGTATCCTACATAGCACAGTTTCTATTTTAACAATTTCTATAACCTAAAACTATATTTACCACACTCCTTAAGAGAATTAATACAGCATTACTTTCTAACACAACACATATAATATTCATTTTAATATTTGCAAAAAACCAATCATAAAATACACATTTTTCACAAGGGATCCACATGGGGGCTTTCTGGGAAGGGCTGGTGTCCTGCTGCCCTGGGGGCTCATTAGGGCTGGAGGCTGCTGAGCTTTGGGGTCAGGCAGAGACCAGACAGAGCTAAAGAATAAAGCAGGGATTTATTAAAAGGATCTCCTCAATGGATCCACCCTGGGCAGCACAGGAGCCCAGCCAGGGCTGCACCCAAGAGGAACCAAAATGGTCCCAAAATCCCTGACCACACATGGGGTCTCTCACTTTTATAAGTTCTGCTCCATTTGCATATTGCAGTTAATTTCCAGTTCCAGCTTTAGCCCAGGCAGTCCCATCCTTGTTTTCTCTCTCCAGCCCACGTTTGTGCTCTTGGGCCTGAGATTTGGATCATTTGTCCTTGGTGCCCAGCTGGAGCAGGAATTGTTTTGTCTCCCTGCTCTGTGCACAGAGCTCACCATGCCCTGACATGAAACCCAGACCCACACACTAAAGCAGAACAGAATGTGAAAAATAGAAAATACTCAATATAAAATATTTATATAAAATATAAAGGCTAAAACCTGGGGCATCAGGGGGGCATTGGAATGGAGCCTCTGCCTTCACTTCAAGAGCAGGAATGGGGTGACCATCCCAGCTGGACTGGGCACAGAACCACCCTGGAGCTTCGCAGCCACTGGCACCAGTGAGGGGCAGGGGGGGCCCAGTGCTTTGTCTGGGGATGGGCACTGGGGAGGGCAAATCTGCCCTGGGTGGGCTCAGGGCTGCACTCAGGACAGGTTGGAGCAGAGTGGCTGAGCTGGCAGAGGCCAGGCTGGAGCCAGGCTCACACTGGTGATCCTCAGACAGGGCTCAGGGACAGCCACAGAGCACAAAGGTGGCACAGCAGGGAATGGCCTGAGGGTTCTTGTCACAGACATCTTTTATGGAAAATCCTTTCCTTAGGAGTTTTCCTCCTGAGAAGCTGAGAGGCCTCAGGAACAAAATGTAAACAATGATTATCTGCTGCTGTGGAATGCAACAGGTGCATCTGGGATTGGTCTCATGTGATTGTTTGCAATTAATGGCCAATCACAGTCAGCTGGCTCAGACAGAGAGTCCCAGCCACAAACCTTTGTTATCATTCTTTATTTTTCTATTCTTAGCCAGCCTTCTGATGAAATCTTTTCTTCTATTCTTTTAGTACAGTTTTAATGTAATATATATCATAAAATAATAAATCAAACCTTGTGAAGCATGGAGTCAGATCCTCCTCTCTTCCCTCAACCAAAAACCCCTGAGAACACGGTCACAGGTTCTGGTGTGCATTGCTGGGGGCAGCAACCCTCAGGTGAAAAGAGGAGTTTGTGCCCTGGTGAGAGGGATCCCTGCTCTGAGGGAATGTGGGATCAGAGGGGAGCTGTGTGTGTGCCACAGGGAGTGAGTCTGTGTCTGTATGTGTGTGTGTCTGTGCCACAGGGAGTGTTTGTGTTTGTGTGTGTCTGTGTGTCGTCAGTGGTCACAGGGGTTTGTTAGAGGATGGAAGAGTCAGGATCTTGATTCCATGATGAGAAGGCTTGATTTATTATATTATGATATATATATAACATTATAACTATACTGCATAGAGATAGAAAGGAAAGGAGCTTCTTCAGAAGCTGGCTATGCTAAGAATAGAGATAGAAAGAATAATAACAAAGGTCTGTGTCTGCAGAGAGCAAGAGCAACTCCACCTGAGTGGTCAGTAAATCCAAACACCCACAGAAGACCAATCACAGGTGGACCTGTTGCATTCCACAGCAGCAGATAATAATTGTTTACATTTGTCACTGAGCTTCTCAGCTCTAGCAGGAAAAATCCTACAGAAAGGATTTTTCACAAAGAACGTCTGCGACATCTGTGTCTGTGTCTGTGTGTCTGTCTGTGTGTGTCTGTGTCTCTGTGTGCCTGTGCCCCAGGGAGCAGCCCCAGGGCAGCTGGCACATCCTGCAGGGCCCTGCTGGACAGTCCCACTGCCCTGCCCTGCTCCTGGCTCCGGGCTCCAGAGCATCACTTTCTGGATGCCCCAGAAGATTCTTTGTGCCTCCTTGGTGTCCCCAGTCAGGGAGGGAGGAGCCCCCGGGGTTTCAGGGCTGCCATCCCTCTCCTGCCCTCAGGGTGCTGGCAGGAGGGGCAGGGGGTGCCTTTGTGAGGTGCCCTGGGGGGTCTGAACCCCCTTGTCCCCCACCCTGAGGCCTTTGGCACCCAGCTCTGCTCTCCTGCCCTGCCACCCCCTGTGCCAGCTGCTGTCACTGAGGGGTGAACGTGGGTGCTCTGATGTGGTGCAGGAATTGCTCCTGTCCTCTGTGAAAAATGTGTATTTTATGATTGGCTTTTCACAAATACCAAAATGAATATGTGCTATATTAGAAAGTGATGCTGTGTTAATTCTCTTAAGTAGTGTGTTAAATATAGTTTTGGGTTATACCATAATGTTAAAATAGAAAATATGTATGTGAGATTTTTTTAAGAAAGGAATGAAGTACTTGCACCAGACAGCAGCCACAGGACACCCCAATCTTTCAGAAAAAGAATTTATTGCTCCATTATCGAGTTCTTCCCACCTCACTCAGCCCTGAGGTGCCGTCAGGATTCAGAGGAAGGAGCTGACACTGCCCAGACAGAATCCTGTGTTTGAATGGAATTTCTGCATCATGGATGAGGTCTATGAATATGCAACAGGCTGTTGTTTTTAAGGGTTAATCCTCTGTTAATGTGGGTCCTTTTTTGGGCTTATTTTGCCCAGAAAAGGTACCCAGGCTGTCTGTAACTCTTTGTTTTTATTGTCTCATATTGTCCTAATCCTAATTGTCCAAATGTTTATTACTCTAATTGTATTACTGTTTTTATAACCATTTTATTACTATTAAACTTTTAAAATTTTAAACCCAAGAGGTTGGCGTTTTCCACACCCTCTCTGCCCTCTCTTCACCTCCAGTGACATTTGCCAGCTCATTTCCACCTTCTGTGGATGCCCCTGAAACTCCAGGTACTGGAGCTGGTGCTGTCCCTGCTGCCAGGGGAAGGGGGGACAGAGGGGCTGGAGCCCCCAAAGCAGAGGAGATCCTGGTGGATTGTGAGCAGAAACCTGGGGAAAGGGCCTGTCCAGGTCAGGATTTATCTGGCAAGGTTTTTAGCCAGATAAAAAGCTGCACTGGCAGATTTTCATCCAGAAATGTGAACCTCCAGCCTCTGGGCCAAATTCCTGTTCATGGGAGAGCTGCAGGTGGGGGTTCCTCTGTCAGCCCTGCACTCAAAGGAGCGAGGAACTCCTCAAAATCCAGCTCAGAAATATCAGCTGCAGAAATCTGGCTCCATGGCTGTGGGCTCTGTGCTGCCTCCTGCTCCTCCCTCCCCTCCTGGCCCCTTGTTTGGTCTCTGCTGCCATTCCCCAGCTCCAGAGTGGCTGAGGGATCAGGGGGATGGTGGGGACATGGGTCAGGCTGGGTCCCCTCTGTGCCACCACCCACCTGCCCAGGGTGCCTGCCCTGCAGTGCTGGGGTCACTCAGTCCCCATCTCTGGCTTTGGGGTCACTCAGTCCCCATCTCTGGCTTTGGGGTCACTCAGTTCCCTCTCCAATCCTGGGGTCACTCTGGGGTCACTCAGCTCTGGGGTCACTGTTCCCCTCTCTGGCACTGGGATCACTCAGTTCCCTCCCCAGTCCTGGGGTCTCCTCCAGTCCCCATCTCTGGCTTTGGGATCACTCAGTCCCCTCTCCAATCCTGGGGTCACTCAGTCCCCATCTCTGGCTCTGGGGTCACTCTGGGGTCACTCAGCTCTAGGGTCACTCTGTTCCCCTCTCTGGCTTTGGGGTCACTCAGTCCCCATCTGTGGCTCTGGGGTCACTCAGTTCTGGGATCACTCAGTCCCCTCTCCAATCCTGGGGTCACTCAGTTCCAATCCTGGGGTCACTCTGGGGTCACTCAGCTCTGGGGTCACTGTTCCCCTCTCTGGCTCTGGGGTCACTCATTCCCCTCTCCAACCCCAGGACCTGCTGCTCTCTGGTGCTGCCCAGCCTTTCTCACCTCCCTGCAGTTTTCCAGAGTGTTCTGAGGCAGCTCCAATGTTCCAGTTCCCCCTGGGGTCTGGCAGAGCTCTGTGTGTGCCCCATCCCGGCCCCACAACTGAACCATTTTCCTTTGTGGACGCTCTGGGCTTTGCAGGATTTTGCTGTGGCAGAAGCTTTGTCCTTGCCAGCTTTCCCGGGGCTCTGCCAGCTTTCCCTGTGATTTTCAGGAGGATTATCCCGGTTTTGTGGGGTTTGCTGTGTGGAACACGGTGCTCCCTCCTGCCCACGCCCGGGGCTCCATCCCTGCTCCTCCCTGCCCAGGCTCCCTCCTGCTCTCCCCTCTCCCATTTCCCACAGGGAATTCCCAACACAAACAGAGGTGAGAAAAATGCCCATGTTATGATTGGCTTTTTGCAAATATTAAAATGAATATTTTGTGTTATGTGTGAAATATTATGTTAGAAAGTTATGCTGTAATAATTTCCTTAAGTAGTGTGCTCCAGGCTCAGCTCTGGACGGACACGGGCACTTGGGGGGGACAGAAACCCTAAATGTGCCCTCAGTGTGGGAGTGCAGAGCAGAGACCCCAGTAATGAGGAAAACAAGGAGGAAGTGTTGCCCTGAACCTGGGGTGCCACAGGGAGGGACAGAAGGAGGGACAGAGGGGTGACACTGGGACAGAGAGGTGACACAGGGCTGGAGGGATGACACAGGGAGGGACAGAGGGGTGACACTGGGACAGAGGAGTGACCCAGGGAGGCACAGAGGGGTGACACAGGGGTGACACAGGGGGGACACAGGGAGGGTCAGAGGGGTGACACAGGGGTGACACAGGGGTGACACAGGGCCACTGGCTCTTTACCCATCGCTGCTCAGCCCCTCACCTGCTGGCTGTGCTGCCCCTGTCACCAGGGGAAGCCGGTTTTTTTTTTGATAAAACAAATAAATTTTCCCTGCTCTCCTAAAAATAGCCGTTGCCCTTTTTTCCCTGCCTCCCTCCCTCCCCAGCTCGGGCTGCCTTAGAGACAGAGCCCGCCCGGAGCCGCTCAGTCGTTAATGGCAGTAAACAACCCCCGGCTCCGTGCCTTGTTCCTGCGGGAACATGAGGGGGCAGAAGCCACCTGGTTGCCAGGAGCCCGTGTCCCCACGTCCCTGCTGCCTGCCGGGCTCCTCCTGCCTGCTCTGCTTTGGGATTAAACCGGGAATGTTCCTTGTGTGGCTGCCTCCGCCTTCCCTGCAGGATGCAGAGAGGGACGGGGCTGTCCCTGCAGGTGCTGCTGTCACCTCCTGTCCCCGGCGTCCCCATCCCTGCCTCTGCCACGGCCTGGGATCAGCCCGAGCTGGGCAGCTCCTTCCCCACAGCAGCACCGGGCAGAGGCTGAAATCCCAGATTTATGGGGCAGCCAGGATTTGTGGAGGATTTCTGCTCAGGGAAACATTCCAGCATGGAGGGATGGATGGATGGATGGATGGATGGATGGATGGATGGATGGATGGATGGATGGATGATGGATGGATGGATGGATGGATGGATGGATGGATGGATGGATGGATGGATGGATGATGGATGGATGGATGGATGGATGGATGGATGGATGGATGGATGGATGGATGATGGATGGATGGATGGACAAAGTGTTTCTCAGCGAGGACTAAAAAGAGAAATATCTTTTATTACAGATAAAAGCCTCTGATGTTTCTAGAGGGCAGCCCCAGCCTGGAGCAGGCACACGGGCGTGGCAGAGCCATGGAGCTGAGTGCCAGGACATGGAGCTGCTGCTGGGTCCTGCTCCTCCTCCTCCTCCTCCTCCTCTTCCTCCTCCTCCTGCTGTCCCTCTCAGTAGCAGTGGGCGATGGTGTCCACGTTGAGGAAGCGGACGTGCATCTTGGTCTCGATGTCGATGCCCTGCCACATCTGCCAGGGGACAGGGTGAGGGGGCCAGGGCCCCTCCTGTCCCTCCCATGCCCATCCCGGTCCCTGTGCCCATCCCTGTCCCTGTGCCCATCCCTGTCCCTGTGCCTGCCCCTGTCCCTGTGCCTGCCCCTGTCCCTGTGCCCATCCCTGTCCCTGTGCCCGCCCCTGTCCCTGTGCCCATCCCGGTCCCTGTGTCCATCCCTGTCCCTGTCCCCACCCCTGTCCCTGTCCCCACCCCTGTCCCTGTGCCCGCCCCTGTCCCTGTGCCCGCCCTTGTCCCGCCTGTGTCCACCCCAGCCCCTCCTCCCGGGGCCTCGGGGGCGTCACCGACCTTCAGGAAGTCCTCGAAGGTGATGCCCTCGTACACCTGGTCCGGGCCCTGCTCAGTGAGAGGAAACATCGCAGCTGCCCCGGGATGTCCCTGGGGCTGAGGGACACATCTCCCACAGGTTCCTGCCCTGCGCCCCACGGCCAGCCCCAGAGTGGTTCCCAAACCCCCTCGGCTGCCAGGAGCAGCCCTTTCCATGGGCAGTGAGGATGGATGGGGGTTTGTGGGGTGCTGATCCCTCTCTCATGAGGAAACACCACCCTAGGAGCTGCTGCCTGCAAAAAACACCTCCAGCCAAAGCTGCTGTGGCACGGGGAGGTGCCCTGGGAAGCAAGGACACCTCCCAGCCCCGTTGTGATGCCAGCAGAGCCCCTGAGAGCAGCTGGAGGCTCCCAGCAGAGGCTCCCACCATTTGTCCCACACAGATGCTGGCTGCCTCCATCATGGCCCCGTCGGCGATGGACCGAGCCGACTCCTTCTCCAGGTGGGGGTTCCCTGACAGCAGCTCCTCCACCACCTGCAAGGCACAGGCTCAGGCCAGGCCTGGGGATGGAGGGATGGCACAGGGGGGACCCAACTTTACATTTCTGTACTCCTGCAGCGTGATCTTCCCATCGTGGTCCGAGTCGTACATGTGGAACAGGACTGGGGGGACAGCAGGGGACAGCAGGGTCAGGGCAGCCCCTTCCCAGCAGCCCCAAGCCCGGGTTTGCCCCGGGGCAGCCTCACATTTCAGCTTCTCCTTGCGGAAGCGGTCGAGCTGCTCCTCGTCCATGTTCATCTCGATGGGTCTGAAGTAGGACATGATGGTCAGGAAGTCCTCGAAGTTGATCTCCTCGGCCAGCCCGTCCGACTCCTGCCGCAGGTTCCTGGGGGAACAGCCCTCGGTGATTGGGTGTTGTGGTGTGGTTTTACACTTTGTAATACTTTGTAATCGTTTTGGTTTTGTGTTTTTCCCCAATGGTTTACCCCAGATTGCTACCCCCCTCCCTGTACCTATGCAATCCCTTTCCTTTGCTGAGATCATCCCCAAACCCCCACCCTGGCTCTCTGTCAGTCACTCACCATCCCATCCCCTCCATCCAGAACTTTCTGTCCAGGACATCGAGTGATCAGCCAGAGGCCAGGGGTCAGCCCCACAAGTGTTACCCCAAATCCTGTCCTAATGTCCATTCCCTGTACCCACCCCTCAGGGTCACTCATGGGTCAGTAAATGTTCTCTGCTTTGGGTTTCCACCTCCCTTTCAATGTAACCTTGGCCCCTCTCCCGGGGCTCTCAGCAGGAGCCCCCTGAGGTGTGGGGGCTCCTTGGGGGCTCCTGAATAAAACCTTGGATTGACCCTGCTGAGGGTTGGCCCTTTTATCCTCTGCTGATGTCTCTGGTGTCTCTCCTGCTGCAAAGGGGACTGGCCTGGCTGCCCTCAGTGCCCACACCAGAGAGTGTCCCTGTGTTGGGGCTGCCCGGGGCTCCTGAGGGGTTCCCAGAGACACAGAGACAATGGGGAACCCGAGCCCAGCCCCACCACACCCCCAGCAAAGCCCCAGGACCGGTTTGTCCCTAAGACTCCACTCAAATGTCTCATTTCCCACCCGGCTCCACCGCAGCCTTCTGGGGGAAGGTCCCAGCCCAGCCCCTCCCCGTTCCCGGAGGGTCAATCCCCCCTCTCTCGGTGCTGGGGGGTTCTCACCGCTTGTCAAAAAAGGCGTGGACGATTTTCCCTCGGATGGGGTTGAACTCCAGGTCGGGGATGCTGTCAAAGTTCTCCTTGCTGCAAAGGGCACAGAGAGAGCCCGGGGTGTGAGGGAGGAGGGAGAAGAGAAGCCCTGAGAGCCCCAGCCCTTCCTTCCGAAGCAAACACGGGAAAATAAAGGGATTTTGGATTAAAACCCTTTTTTCCTCCATTCAGACTGACGGCAAGTCCGTGCTCAGGGATTTTGTCCCCCCAGGATGGGTCTTGGGGAAGCTCTTGGGATGACCCCAGGGCTCTTTGCATGGCTCCACCTGCCGTGGATTCTGGAGTTTTCCCAGGAAAAAAGCCTCAAGCAGGGCTCACCAAGGAGATCCTGCTGTCCATCCCCCCCTCAGCTTCGTGCTGGGCTTTGATCTCTGGGATTTATACAGCAAACGAGCCAAGAAATAACCCTGGGGAGCAGGGGGACTCGGAGCTCTCCCAATTCCCTGTGCAGCCACTAAGGAGAGGGAAGGAGCACCTGCAACCCCCCCTTCCCTCCCCAGAACTGGTTTTAAAGCTGGGGATGATGAAATGCTTGTCAGGAGTGCCCCTGCTCCCAGGCCAGTGGGTCATTGTGTGTTTTGCTCAGAATATTTGCAAGGCTGAGCTGCAGGAGCAGGGTCAGGGGTGGCTCAGGGGTGGCTCAGGGGTGGCTCAGGGATGGCTCAGGGATGGCTCAGGGATGGCTCAGGGATGGCTCAGGGATGGCTCAGGGGTGGCTCAGGGGTGGCTCAGGGGTGGCTCAGGGAAGGACACTCAGAATCCCAGCCCTGGACAAGCACCCTGGGACAGCCCAGGGAAGGGGGAGATGCTGGGGGTGGCATCCACGAACAGTGGGGCTGAAATTGCTGTGGGGGAGAAATTGCAGAGGGGCTGGGATTGCTGTGGGGCTGGGATTGAAGTGGGGATGGAATTGTAATTGGGCTGTAATTACAGTGGGGCTGGAACTGCAATGGGATGGGAATTGTAATGAGGTTGAGATTGCCCTGGGGCTGGGATTGTAGCAGGGCTAGAATTGTCCTGGGGCTGGGACTGCCATGGGATGGGATTGCAGCAGGGTTGGATTTGCAATGGGGCTGGAACTGCCACGGGGCTGGAATTGCAGTGGGGCTGGAGTTGCCACAGGATGGGAATTGTAGTAGGGCTGGAATTGCTGCGGGGCTGGGATTGAAGTGGGGCTGGGATTGCCATGGAATAGGAATTGTAATGGGGCTGGGATTTCCCCTGGGCTGGGATTGCAGAGGGGCTGGGATGGCGTTGGGCTGGGATTTAAGTGGGACTGGCATTGCAGAGGGACTGGAATTGTCCCAGGGCTGGGATTTCAGTGGGTCTGGGATTGCCCCGGGATGGGCATTGCCCCAGGCTGGCATTGCCCCAGGCTGGCATTCCCTACCGGATGGTCAGCTGGTCCTGGCTCAGCTGCTTGAAGCGCCGGTGCAGGTGCTCGATCTGCTCAGAGGTGACTGCCAGGGAAAGGAGAGAGGTGACAGGGGCTGAGCCCTGGGACACCCTCAGTGCCTGTCCCACCCCCCCAGCAGCAGGGCTGGGCACAGCTGTGCCACCCCCATTGCCCTGTGCTGGCTCCGTGCCACCCTGCAGGGTCCCTCTGTGTCCCTGTGCCCGGTGCCAAGGGCTGGGTTATCCCCTGTCCTGTCTGCAGGGAATTCCCTGGCCCAGCATGGCAGGAAGGGCACAGTGGGATCCCATCCCCAGCTCGGGATCCTTGGTGCCAGCCCACTGGAACACCATTGGCATTTTTTGGGGTTGCTGGCACCGTGGGCAGAGCTGTGCCCGGGCAGCTCCTCCTCTTCCCCTGCCCCAGCTCTGCCTGGAGCCAGGAGGTTCCTCCACGTCCTGCACAGCCATGGCTGCTGCAGGGAATAACTCTGGGATCAGAAACCCTGCAGCACCCAGGGAAGAGGAAAGGGCACAGAGGGGGCACAGCAGACCCCAAAATCAACTCCTGGCTTTGAGATTGCTGCCACTGCTCAGGTGAGCCACAAACCCTGTGGGGCACCAACCCCATCCCAGGGCAGGGCTGGAAGGGGGGACCAGCAGCTCCCTGTGGGCCCCCCGAGTGCTGGGGCTCAGCAGCACCTCCCCAGTGCCCTGAGCCCCAGCACAGGTGAGTTTATCTGCCCCCACTGCTCTCCTGGGGCTGTAACCAAGCTCTGACCCACAGAGCCTGACTCTTGTGCCATTCCCAGGAGCCAGGGAAGCTCTGGAGCTGTGTCTGTGGGCTGGGGGGTCTGGCTGGGCACCCACGGGCTCCTGCAGCCCCAGCAGCTGCAAATCAGCCACTCCTGGCATCATGGAGAGTCGTAAAACCACCTTAAGGGGTTGCAAAGGGTTAATTGCAGCAAGCCAGCAGGGTCAGAGCTGGGCTGAGCTGCCTCCCTCGCTGCCTTTTATGATGTTTAAATAATGTCCTTTGCTTTCCCCACTGCTGCTTCACAGCCTGGAAATAGCAGCTGCATTGATCAGCGGGGCTGGGCCTCCAGAGCCCTCTGGAAGAGCCTGGAAACCCCATCTGGGGTGGGCCAGGGGGGCCCTGAGCCTGCCTGGATCCCTGCAGGATCCCTTTGACCCCTTCATCCCCCCTCAGCCCCCGGCTCGAGGTGGTGATGCTCAGACCCCATGGGTGTTTCCTCCCCCAGTCCCTCCCGGCTGCTGCTGTCCCGTGGAAACTTTCCCTGGACTTTTCCTTCCAATTTTGGCCCTGCAGAAGAAGTGACCTTTCCCTCTGGGCCGTGACGCCACCGCTGTCACCATGGGAGCCACCGAGCCCTGAGCATCTGGGGCGCACCAAAAAGCTCTGATCTCTCAGAAAAACGTCCCAGGCACCAGGAGCACAAAGAGCTGGGCTCGGTGGCTGGGTGCTCGTGGTGGGGCTGGTCCTGCAGGGCTGGGGGAGGCTTTTCCTGCCTCTTTCCCCATCCCGAGTGTTCATCTCGGGGCAGCTCCCCCAGCATCGCTCTGGTCTGTGAAGGTGGCAGAGCTCGGCTGCTTTCCAGAAAAAAAAAAAGGGAAAATCTGCAGAAAAGGCAAAAGCTTTGCTGGAAGAAGGGCTGGCTCAAGGGCAGCACAGGCTGCTGGTGTCCCTGAGAAGCATCCTGATGCTGCAGGCCCGTGTCCAAGCACGGCAGCCTCCGCTGATGGGGGAAAATGGGATTTCAACCAAAGGGAGCCGGGCTTGCTGTTCCCAGCCTTGCGTGGGTTGTGCTGCTTGAGCAGAGGGAAAGGGGCACTGGGGGAGCTCAGGGGGGCTCAGGGGCACTGTGGGGGCTCACGGGGGCTCAGGAGGGCTCAGCCCTCCCTGTGGGACCAGCCTGGCTGCAGGGATGGTCACAGCATCCCGGGAAGAGCCACTTCACCGCAGGAGGATGCTGCAGCAGCTTTGGGATGGAACACACAGAGGGGAAGCAGCCCCGAGCAGCCCCTCAGGGTGTCCACAGGGGAGAAGGCAAAGGAGGGAGCCTGGGGCACCTCTGGGTGGCTCTGCCGTGTCCCTGCTCCTCCCAGGGGACCGAGGGTGGCTGCAGTGCCCTGGATGAGCCCGGAGCCCAGCAGCGAGGCTGTAAATACCTAAATCTCCTTTTTGGCAGCAGCCATAGCACAGGGGAGCTCTGTGGATACCACAGGGAGCACAGGACGGGCACCCCAGGCATGGCCTGGAGTTGTGGGCTCCCCCTGCCCTCCCTCCTCTGCTTTCCATGAGATTTTTGGGTGTTGCCTTCACAAACCCTGCCCTGGCATCGATCCCCGGGCACCGGGAGGAGCCTCCCCCGGGCAGGTGCCGCCTGTGCTGCAGGGTCCCCGGGCCAGGGGGCTCCCCAAAATCCTCCTCCCACCCTGGGCTGCCGGGCTGGCACCCCGGGGATCCCCCAAGCTCCTGAGTCTGCCCTGGGGAGCTCAGTGTGGGGTGTGGGGGGGCTGAGGAGAGGAGAAGGGAGATGAAGGGAGATGTGACCGCAGGAGCAGCAGCAGCCCTGGGGACAGTCTCCGGACTCTCTGTCCCCACAGATCCTCTGGCCGTGGGCAGAGCCCCCCCGAGCCCTCTCCTCCCCCAGCGGCTCAGCGGGGCCGGAGCTGGAGGATCCAGGCGGGAGCTCCCGATCCCGTGCCCGGAGCTGCCGCGTCCCAGAGCGGTGACACTGGTGACACTGGTGACACTGGTGACACTGGTGACACTGCCCAGGACGGACGCGGCCGCCCCGGCCCTTTCCCTGCCGGGCCCTCGATCCCAAAGCAGCCCCGGGGTGTCACGGCCCGGTGGCTCCGGGGCAGAGCAGCGCTGCGGGGACGATGCCCGGTGGCGCGGTGGGCAGAGCCCGGCTGGGGCTCGCACGTGTGGCCGCTCGACGCCCTGGCTCGCGGGCTGGTGGCAGCAGGGCCCAGGGTGACGCGCTGGCACCCTCTGGTGACAGTCCTGCACCCTCCCCTCTCATCCCCTCCCCCGCTCCATCCCCGGTGTCACATCCTGCTCTCCCCCAGCCCGGGTGACACCTCTGCACCCCCCCAGTGACATTCCCTGCACGGGTCCCACGGCATGTCCCGCATCCCCTGCCCTGCTCCAGCGTCACCCCCCGCGGCCCCCCGGCCCCCCAGGTGACATTTCTGACATTTCCCGTGCGCCCCCGGCTGGCACCTCCTGCACCCCCCGGCCCCCCCTCTCCGCGGGTGACACGTCCCGCACAGCCCCCCCTGCCCTGGTATGTGTCCCCTGCCCGGGTATGTGTCCCTGCCGGAGCCCGGTGTCCCCTGCCGGAGCCCGGTGTCCCCTGCCGGAGCCCGGTGTCCCTCGGGCGGCGGGGCCGGGGGCTCGGTGCGGGGTGGGTGATGCGGGGCGGTGCCCGCGGTTCCCGGTACTCACAGCCCGTCCTGTCCGCCAGCTCCCGCATCTCGGCGGGCACGGAGTGCGCGGAGCCCATCCCGGGCCGTGCCGGGAGCGCCGCCGCGGGCGCTGCACCGGAGCCGCCGCCGCTTTTAAGGGCGGGCGGGCGCGGCGGGGGAGGCGGCGGCGGCGGCGGCGCGGCGGCCCCGGGTCCCTGCGCGCCCCCGCCCAGAGGCAGCGCCGGGCCCGCGGGGAGGGAGCCCCGGCAGCGGGGACAGCCCCGGGGCCGCTGCTGGCACCGGGAGCCCCCGGCTGTGCCCCCGAAGAGGGCGCGGGGCTGCCCCGGTATCCCCGAGCGGGAACGGGGCCGGGGTCTCCCCACGGACACCCCCGGCTGCCCCAGCCTTGGCACTGCCCGGGCTGTGTCCCCCTTTGGGACCCCCGCCATGAGGCGGCTTCGGCAGCTCGGGGGGTTCTGTCCCCATGTCCCCGGTGCCAGAGTGGCCCTGGCAGGGACGTGTCACCCTCCCGCGGGCACAGAGCCGTGCCAGGAGCAGCACCGGGGACGGTCACGGAGCCTGTCGGCACGCAGAGGTTTGGGAGCAGCTCAAAGAGCACAGCACACCGGCAGTAGGTAGCAAGTCAGTGTTTTATTTGTTTAAAGCCAAATATAAACAGGAAAGGAATGAAATCATTTCCAGCCTCCAGCTGTCCAGGAAAATACCTGTTTATAAATAAAAACGGGGAAAGGAGAGATGCCCCCATCTTGCAACCTCAGCTGCCAGTGCCAGGGACCCTGGGGCTCAGGGCTCCTCACCCTCCATTCCTGGGCCAGCAGTTTTCCATCCAATGTGGAATTTTGCCCAGCCCAGGCACTTCCAGGCAGGAGGTGGGAAATACATGCAGCACCGTGTCCCTGCCACCAGCCCCCGTGTCCCCCGCGGGGGAAGAGCCAGCAGGGAGGCAGGCAGGGCCCTCAGAGCTGGGATACCCCTGGAGATGCCCAGAATGGGTCAGGACAGCACCTGGAGCCAGCTGGGTGCAGCTGGAGCTGGCCTGGAAGGGACCAGAGATCCCAGGGACCCTTCTCCAGCCCAGAGCAGCCTCTTGCTCCTCATCCTCCTGCCCCCACAGCTCTCCTGGCCCCAGGCAGGCCTGGCTGCTCTGGACGCTCCTGGGGCTTGGTTTTCCTGCAAAGATTGGAGACAAACTGCCATGGTTTGTCAGAGGCCTCAGTGCCTGCCCTCGGCTGTGCCAGGCTGGCTCCAAAGGGGCTGGAAGAGCTTCCCCAGAGGACCCAGGAGCTCTCCCTCCCTGTCCCCTGGCGGCTGGAGGGCACCAGCAGCTCCTCAGCCTGACCCAGAGCAGCAGCACACCCAGAGCTCGGCCTCCAAGGGTGGAGAAACATCCCGGGGATGCTGCTGCCCCCAGGAGAGTGCCCAGGACTGGCACTGCCCCCTGGGAATGGCACTGCCCTGGGGATGGCACTGCCCCTGGGAATGGCACTGCCTGCATTGGCACTGCCTGAGAGTGGCATTGTCTGGGAATGGCACTGCCTGGATTGACACTGCCCTGGGAATGGCACTGCCTGGATTGGCACTGCCTGAGAGTGGCACTGCCTCGGGATGGCACTGCCCTCTGGGAATGGCACTGCCCTCTGGGGATGGCACTGCCTGAGAGTGGCATTGTCGGGAATGGCACTGCCTGGAATGCCATTACCTGGGAATGGCACTGTCAGGGAATGGCACTGCCTGGAATGGCACTGCCCCTGGGAATGGCATTGTCTGGGAATGGCATTGCCCCCTGGGAATGGCACTGCCCCCTGGGAATGGCACTGTCAGGGAATGGCACTGCCTGGAATGGCACTGCCCCTGGGAATGGCATTGTCTGGGAATGGCATTGCCCCCTGGGAATGGCACTGCCCCCTGGGAATGGCACTGTCAGGGAATGGCACTGCCTGGAATGGCACTGCCCCTGGGAATGGCATTGTCTGGAATGCCATTGCCTGGGACTGGCACTGCCCTGGATTGGCACTGCCCCCTGGGACTGGCACTGCCTGTAGCACCCCTGAGTGCCAGCACCCAGTGGCAAAGCTTGGACCCAGCCCTGGCTTTCCCTCAGCACCCAGACAGGGAGAATCCCTGCTCCTGCTCCTGCCCCTTCCCAGCCTCCTCTGCCCCATTCTGGATTTTTCCCTTCACCCCCTGGAATTTCACATCCCAGCACTGGGGCTGCTCTTCCCCAGGATGGGCGGCTGTGACAGGGGAGGGAAGGGAAGGGAAGGGAAGGGAAGGGAAGGGAAGGGAAGGGAAGGGAAGGGAAGGGAAGGGAAGGGAAGGGAAGGGAAGGGAAGGGAAGGGAAGGGAAGGGAAGGGAAGGGAAGGGAAGGGAAGGGAAGGGAAAGGAATTCACCCCCTGCTCCCAAGGACAGAAGAGACCTGCCCTGGCTTTGCACCTGGTGGGAGAGAGGGGAGGCAATTCCACCTTCTCCAGAAAGCCACAGAAACCTTCCAGGGAGAGCTCCACACGGACAGGACAGACAGATCCCCTGGACAGCATCAGCACCACCTTTAACAAGGACACCACAGAGCCAGACATCACCACAGACACAAGGAGCTTTTGGGATCCCTGGCTGTGTCCTTGGAGAACAGGGGACAGTGCCTGCCCTGCCAGGAGGGGAGGGGCACGGGCAAACCCCAAATGCCACCCCAGCATCCCACAGAGGCGTTCCCACAGGGCTGGGCCCTGGATGTGCAGCCTGTGGGAACCCAGGGGCTTCCAAGAGGCAGTTCCAGCATGGACACACAGGTATCCTGGGGGTTTCCAGCTTTTCCTGGACACCCCGGATGTATCCTGGGGGATTCCAGGTTTCCCTGGCCACACTGCATTTACCCTGGTGGTTTCCAGCTTTTTCTGGGACACCCTGGATGTATCCTGGAGGGGTTTCTAAGTTTTCCTGGATGTAACCTGGAGGGGTTTCCAGGTCTCCTGATACATACCCTGAATGTATCCTGGGGGTTTCCTGGTTTCCCTGGATGTATCCTGAGGGATTTCAGCTTTTCGTGGTCACCCTGGATGTATCCTGGGGGTTTCCAGGTTTCCCTGGCCACACTGCATTTACCCTGGTGGTTTCCAGCTTTTCCTGGACACCCTGGATGTATCCTGGGGGTTTCCAGCTCTCCTGGTTACCCTGGATGTATCCTGAGAGATTTCAGCTTTTCCTGGCCACCCTGGATGTATCCTGGGGGTTTTTCCAGGTTTCCCTGGATGTATCCTGGAGGGATTTCAGCTTTTCCAGGTCACCCTGGATGTACCCTGGGGTTTTTCCAGGTTTCCCTGGCCACCCTGGATGCTGGGCTGAGGCCTCCCACAGCAGCAGGTGCTCACAGAGGAGTTTCTCCTCTCCAAGGGCAGATTCCACCCCGGGCAAGCAGCACTGGAGGCAGTTGGGACACCCATCCCAAATGGGAGACCAAGGGAACTCAGCATTCCTTTTGGGTTTGTCTCAAATCCCAAAATCTGACTTGGCCCCTGGGCTGAGGTTGTGTGGAAAACACATTGAATGAATATTTCCAATTTTTCAGCCCAATCTTTCCAAATTTGGCTCCTCCAAGGCCGTGTTGGTGCTCTGGGTGACCCAGCTCCCACAGCCCAGGTGTGGATGTGGCAGCACCCAGAGCAGGCAGAGCTGCCTGAGGTCACAGCTGCTCCAAAAACTCCTGCCAGAGGATGAGGATTCAGTTCCAGGGTTAGTCCCTGAGTACCCAACCCTTCTGCCCCCCAGTCTGTGCTGAGCAACAGCTCCCACACTTCCCCTGGGCCAGGCTCCTGTCAGGCTGTGAGCACAGAGTGGCCCCAGGAGGGACAGAAGGGCCCTGTGGCAGCTCTGGGACCCTGAAGCACCCAGCAGCTCCCCAGGTGGGCTGGCAGGTTCCCAGGGAAACTCTGGGTGCTTCCTGCTGCCTCCTGTGGCTGCTCAGCAGCTCCTGGTGCTCTGCAGTTCCCTGGGTGCACTGGAGAGAGGCCCAGGTGGCACAAACCCCAGGAATATTGCTGGCAGCTGGGAATGGGGAGCCCTAGCCCTGCTCTGCCCCTTCTCAGCCACCTTGGGACTCACCAGCCCCATCCCCAGCCCTGCATCCCTGCCAGGAATCTTTTGGGATCTGCTTTCACAGTGGGTTGGAGGTTTGGGGTCTACTCCAACCCTCAAGAACCAGAGATGGAATTTCAGGTTTTTTGCCTGAGGATTCCCTACCCTGCCTCACCATGGGAACTCCTCCCTCCCTCCCTCCCTCCAGGTTCCTGTCAGTGCACACCTGGGATAGTGAAGGTGTCCCTGCCCATGGAACAATAGGAGCTTTAAGGTCCTTTCCAGCCCAAACCATTCTGGATTCTGACTCTTTAAAGACAGAGTTCTGCTTGGAGCAGAGCCCCCTCAGCATTCCTCAGTGTCTCCCCACAGGCTGCTCCTCCTGGAGCCCCAGATCCCTGCAGACCACCACCACCAAAGTGCTGGGCTCTCAGCATTTATTTCCACAGCAAACCAGTGCTCAGGGTTGCAGGAGGTGACATGCAGGGCAGGCATTGCTGGAGAGGAGGGCTGTGATTCCACATGGAGATACCTGTAGTGCATAAGAGACTAAAGAGCATCCACCTACCTCTACAGGGCCCTAATTGTCAGCTCAGAGAGAAGAATTACTGTGTTGCAAGTGGACAGTGACAGGAGACACGAGCTGCAGCTACTCTACACACACTGCTTCAGAAACCACAAAGATATGCACAAACACTGTGTCACTCTGCACCCCACAGCCCCTGAGCCCAGAGGAAAACCTCCTGTGCAGTGGTTCTGTCTGGGCCTCTCAGTCAAGGTTGAAAGTCACGTGCCTCGAGCTGCTAAAGCTCTTCCCTTGTAGGCAGCCAAGCCTGCGCCCCCCTAGAATCCGTTTTCTTTTGGCAAGAAGGAAGAAGGCCTCAAGCTGCAGCAATTAACATCTTGCTTCCATAATGCTTTGGCTGACTCCAGGGATGGCCAGGTTCCAGTCATCATTCCATGTATTGCATAAATACCTATTGGAAAAAAAAAATTGGAGATGGCAGCGAGCGGCAGCTCCGCGTCCATCCAAGTCACTCAAGGTCCCACCAGAGGCTCCAGCTCCTCTGGGAACACTCATGGCTGTGCCACAGATCCCACCTTGGACACACACGATGGACAGAGTAAAGAACAAGGTCAGGACATGGGCTGGGTGTGTTCAGCAGGCATGGGAAAGGGCCAGGAGCTCCTCCTCTGCTGTCGGAGTCTCTGCTGTTGAGGTGGCCACCTGGCCCAGGGTCAGCACTGCTCACCAGCCTCACTGTGCTGCTTTTGTGGCTGGAGCTCTTTCCCAGGCCCATGAGGATATTGCCAGGCCCAGAAGGATACTGAGGATTGGAACAGGAGCTCTAGGAACAATCAGACTACAGAGGTGAAGCAATACCTGACCCAGAAATTCAGACCGGAGAAGACAACAGCGAAACGTGAGAGACTTTAAAAACTATTGCCTGCATGGGATACACACTCAAACCAAACCAGACAGACACAGCCAAACAAAAATACTGCCAGGACAAGCCACTTCCTCCTCAGGAAGAGGGGATTCCTCCATATTCCACACCAGGATCTCGCTGTGCTGACCTTCTAAGGCCACCACAGAAGGAGCAGAACGTGCAGATCCTTCCCATGGCCAACGCTCCTGGCACAGCTGTCCCTGCAAGATCCTCCTGCTGGGCCTCAAGTCCCAAAGTGTCCCTGTGCCCCTGGGCCGGGCACACAACGGGAAGATGCTGTAGCACCAGTTTCCAAGTTCAGTGCAGTTTTCAACGCATGAAGCCAAAGGATTGTCACCAAACTTGCTTCCCACGCAAGTTCTGCAGAGAGGGTAAAGCTACACTCCAGCTGCTTGTGTCCCCAGGCTGCCTTTGGCACTCACTCCTTGCCTGAGCTGTAAATCTTCTGCACCGTGGCCCGGGTGAGCTCCAGGTCCTCGGGGTATAGCGGATCTCCAGCTCGGTGTTGGCCAGGTAGTGCAGGCCCGTGAACTCGGAGAAGTAGCGGCCGATGTCGGGGTGAGGGATCTCCCGAGGCTCAGAGTTGTACTCCAGGTTCTCTGCCAGGGAAGGGAAGCAGCAGTTACCACCAAAGAACTGCAGGGTAGAATCCTGGGCCTCTCTCTGGCCTTGTTTGTGTTTCTAGAAACACCAAATCTGGCGCTTGAAAGGAAAAAAATATCGTAATGGAGGGAAACGGGCAGAGCAGGTCAGTGGGAGTGCCCACAGAGCCTCACTCCTGATGGTCCCACTGACAGGGACATGGCAACTGGTGTGTGCCTGGAGTGCCTGGCAGGAGGCTGGAGGAGCAGGGTGCTGCTCACAGGACTCAGCTGTAAGCCTGGGGAGAAGCTGCTGCACTGAGCTCTGCTCCCCCAATCCCTCACAGCCCTGGGGGAGAGCCCTGTTTCAGGAGAGATCCCCCTCAGATGCTCCAAGGTGAGCCCACCTTGTGAGCCCACCTTCCTCCCTCAGCTTGTGTTTCCACCATGCCAAAGCCCAGCATGTGCCTCCAGCAAAACAAACTTCCCTAAATCCAAATTTCCCAGTGAAAGTCCTTAAGAAGGACACATTTAGTATTTCCCACAACAGCTCCTTGCCTCCAGATAACCTGATCAGGCACAAGAGTTAAAAAATCTGAACCCCAAAGGTGGATCCTGAAAACTGAACTCCAAAGGTGACCCTGGAACACTGAACCCCAAAGGTGGCCCTGGAACACTGAACCCCAAAGGTGGCCCTGGAACACTGAGCCCCAAAGGAGGATCCTGAACACTGAACCCCAAAGGTGGCCCTGGAACACTGAACCCCAAAGGTGTGGGTGCCCCCTGAACATGAACCCCAAAGGTGACCATGGAACACTGAGCCCCAAAGGTGTGGGTGCCCCCTGAACATGAACCCCAAAGGTGGCCCTGGAACACTGAACCCCAAAAGTGACCCCTGAACCCCAAAGGTGGCCCCTGAACCCCAAAGGTGACCCCTGAACACTGAACCCCAAGATCTGCTCTGCCCTGCAGTGTCGGTGCAGAGCAGGGACTGGGAGTGAATCCCACAGGCTGGAGCCCTGCAGCACTCCCCAAATGATGTCATTTTTTCCAGCACACTGCCAGATAAAACAGGTAGTATTAGCTAGGGGAAAAAAATGCTGCATCAGGATCAAAGACTGACTTTGGGCAGGGCAAGAACGAGCTGGGGTGCAGGGAACGTCATTCAGGAATAATCTGTCTCTGAAATCCAGCTCATTAGTGGGAACAGAGAATTCCTATTAATCCGTGCAGGCTCTTTGAAGCTGCTGCATGCCAGGGTGTGCAGCCAGCAGCACCAGAGCTTTCCATGCCTCAGCAGCCTGCTGCAGTCCTAGAGGCTTGCAAAGGACCTTTCTGGATACTGCACCACTGCGGAAAAACAATTTGCACTGCTGAGTGCTCTGCAGCAGCATGGCTGAGCTGGGAGCTGAGCTCAGGAGCTGCAGGGATGGGGCTGCAGGGATGGAGCTGCTGCAGGGATGGAGCTGAGCTCAGGAGCTGCAGGGATGGAGCTGTGCTAGGAGCTGCAGGGATGGGGAGCTGTAGGGATGGAGCTGCAGGGATGGAGAGCTGCAGGGATGGAGCTGCAGGGATGGGGCTGCAGGGATGGAGCTGCAGGGATGGAGCTGCAGGGATGGAGCTGTGCTCAGGAGCTGCAGGGATGGAGCTGCAGGGATGGAGCTGCAGGGATGGAGCTGCAGGGATGGGGAGCTGCAAGGATGGGGAGCTGCACGAATGGAGCTGTGCTCAGGAGCTGCAGGGATGGGGCTGCAGGGATGGGGCTGCAGGGATGGGGCTGCAGGGATAGAACAGCAGCTGGCAGGGGAACAGGCTGACACAGGCGAGTTCAGCACAAGGTGGGAGCCTCCCAAAGGTGCTGACAAGAAGTTTTGAGCCACAGATCTCTCTCCTGTGCTGTCACAAAGCAAACAAAACACAGACAAGAGTGGACAGGTACCAAACTCCCTGAACAACACAGCAGTTCTAGAATTAACTGCACTCAACCCACAGACTTACAGGAAGGCCTCAAACTGAGGTACATTTATCTATAATAAGCTAAAATAAGCTTGGGGTTATTTCTGAGCTGGTTAAATTAAACTCCACATGAGGATTTGTTTAGGATTCTTTCAGCAAGATCACTCCCTCCCTCCCCAGAGTCAGGTCAGGAGGATATGAAATAATCCTCCCCAAATGCTCTGAGGATGTTTTAGAAGGGATATCAATAGCAGCAAGAACAAACCCTTCACTTCTCCCCAGCAGTATCAGAACTCTTGCAGGCCACAGAGATGCAGTGATAGCAGTGTCTCCTACCCAGAGATAACAGTGTCAGCCTACCCTGCAAGAACTGTGGGACCAGACAGGGTTCTGTTTGTTTAAACATCATTAGACACAAGATAAGTGATGACTCAGCCCCAGCAGCACTGGGGACAATTACCTGATTAGGTAATTACCAAGATGCACATTTTAATATCAACTCATGGCACATGAGCATTTCTGGGTTTAAGAGCCTCTGAGGCCAAGCCCTGCCTGAGCTGAGCCATCAGCATTTGCCACTTTGTATTTTTGGGTTTCTGAATATACAAAAAGCCAATCTCAGGACAGTGGGAAACACCTGCACTTTAGATCTACAGAGGGAGGAGTGTCCCTGCCTGTGAAACCACCTCTTGTCACACTTCTTGTCACACTCAGGGCACAGAACATGAGGGAGCACCCAGGGAAAGGGCATTTTGGTCAACATTTTCCCTCCAGCAGCTTCTAACTGTTTCCTTGGCCAAGCACAGCTGTGCAGCTGCCCTCCCTGGATGGTTATCCCCCCTCTTTGTCACAGGGGGAACACCAACATGAGGCAAATTAACATTTTTCCCATGTACAGAGTCACACACGTGCTTCTCTTTTGTAATTTTCTTCAGAAGCTCAGTTCAACAGCTCTTCCTGTATCCCAACCACACACTCTGACCACCACACAAGAGTTTCCTCTTATGGTTTGTTGCATAAAGCACATGTGACATTGAGGTTTCTACACCTCCCTGCACTTGTGCAGAGACATTCATTTTTGTTCTGGTTAAAGGTGGCACTCACAGCCAGGTCACCTGTGTCCCCTGGGATCCTGGCAGGTGACAGTGGCCACAGCCATGACCACAACCCCTCAGTAAATCCCATTTCCAGGTCCTGTGCAAGGCACAGCTGTTGGGAGCTGCTGACTGACCTTCAGCCTCCAGCAGCAGCTGAATTATTTCTCTCAGAGCAGCAATCAAGGCTCACACCATCAGTGTCCAAAACCCCCCTGGGGCAAGAGGAGATCAGACCAGAGTGAGCCTTCATGGCCATCCCAGCAGAGCTGACTTCATGGAGAGCAAACAGAGCAGGCCATGACTCAGGATCATTTCCTTCCTACCTCCACCTTTACAAGCCTCGTTAACCACACTTAATTAACCAATGAAGCATCCCTTTGTCCTGATGTGGGCAGAGAGTGCCCACAGGAGGCCCTGCTCACCTTGGGCAGCATATCTGCAGGAGCCATCCTCCACCAGGACGTTGTAGAAGGGCTGGTGGGGGCCGTGGGGGAGGCTGTGCACGTTCATGTTCCGGATCCACTCGTGGCCCATCATGCAGGCAGGATCCCAGCCATAAATCACACAGTTGTAGCCATACCTGAGTCAAGAAATTGCACACAAAGGCTATGGAAACTCCAGAGCCAGCTCTTTTTCCTCAAGATTAACAGAACACAAACAGGATAGGAACCTCCTGAGAGCTGGCACAAGGAGGAGAGGAGCAAGAGGGAGAAAAAAACAATTCGGAAAGACTTTGTGTTTGTATTTTGAGGTGGAGGGAAGTGACCATGAATGACTGGATAAACAGACAGGAATAAACAGCTGAAGACAAAGGAAAATCAAATGTGAGCAAGAAAAGAGAATGGCAAAGAGCCTGGAAGTCAGCAGCCAGAAGAGGAAGGAAGAAATAAGGAAGGATCAACCACCCTGCTGGGCTGTGCAACTATTCCTGTGCTCATCACACAGACGTGGCAACCTCAACACTGAGAGCAAAGCCACCACTATTTACAGAATATTCATGGGGTTAACTGAGAGGTGCTGTAACTATCACTGCTGATGCCCCTCAAATATGCTCTGGATGTCAAATATGTCTGGAGTCAGAGGAGTGGCCAAAGCAACACAGTGCAGGCAGGAACAGGGAATGAGAGCACAGGGAAACACCCACAAACTGTCCTGGGAATATCAGAATCGATTCTGAAGTTGACTCTGTGGCACAGTCCCTCATTAAGGGATTGCTGCTGTTTCCTGGAGAGCTCTGTGCTGTGGGATGTTACCTGTGTGACAGAGGGTGACTCAGACAAGTCAGGCTCTCTGCAGTGCAAACATTTGCTCTCTCCAGGCACTCCCAGAGCCTCCCCCATTTTCCTGCACGGGACAGATGCACGTGCCTGGCATTTCCCACTCCTACTTGGCACTAAACCACATCTCAGTGCTGTCAGCTCAAACCCTTCTGCTCTGCTGCTCCACAGCTGACTCTGGGGAAGGCTCCCAGCTCACCTCTTGTGTTTCATGATGAGCCCAATGGAGAAGCAAACCTCCTTGTGCTTCTCATCCGAGCGGTGCTTGACCTCGGGGCCCAGCTCCTCCTTGCGCCGCTCGATGTGCTCCAGGGTGTGCTGCACCAGGTACCCCACAGCCCCGTGCTGGGAGGGGTCCAGGGCCTGGATGTGCTGCAGGATGTCCAGGACCTTCCAAACCACAGCAAAAACAGGGTCAGGACACGTCCCTGCATCAGCACAACTTACAAATTGGCTTAGGTTGAAAGATTTAGCTGGGTGTGTGTTCTATGCCCATCTATCAGAGGTAGGGCAGTTCTGTGCTGTTCTTGGGGCAGTTTTTACTTTCTCTCTCCCACAGCCAATCTTCCCTCCAGGAGATCTCTTCTTTCATGGGCCATTAATTATTAATTATCTCCTGTCCATGGCCACTGAGTGTCCCTGCAGGGCTGATCCAATTCCCCCATCCCATGGGGAGATGCTGTGCCCAGGGCAGGAGCCAAGCATTCCTACCTGGATCCAAGCTGAGCCTGGCACAGCACAGCAGCCTTTGCCCCCTGCATTGCCAGAGGAGCAGCTTTCTGCTGCCCTGCATTGCCAGAGGAGCAGCTTTCTGCTGCCCTGCACTGCCAGAGGGAGCCCAGGCCCATCTCCAGCAGCCCTGGAGCTGCAGAGGAAAACTCCCCCCTTGTGCAGGATCCCTGCTGCAGCAGAACCACAGCTGGCACTGCAGGAGGGCTGAGCCCCCATGGCATGGGGCTGGGACACCACCCTGGCACACAGGGGGCAGGGACTGCTCTCACTCTGCCAGTGGTTTGGTTTTTTGTTTGTACTATTGCATTTGTATTTTTAATTTTCCAAGTAAAGATCTGTCATTCCTACTCCCATGTCTTTACCTGAGAGCTCTTTAATTTAAAAATGATAACAATTAGGAGGGAGGGGGTTTGCATTTTCCTTTTCAAGGGAGTCTCCTGCCTTCCTTAGCAGACACCTCTGTTCAAACCAAGACATGAACACATACAGATGTATTGCTGGATGTGAGTGCCCTGAGATGTGCCACAACATCTTCCACACTGTTCTCTGCCACAGCTTCATGCTCAGCCTGCACACAGCCTGTTCTTATTCCTTTTCTCTTTGTAAAGCTCCCAGTTTCAGGAAAGGCTCTGGAGAGCTCAGCAGCTCCTTAAAACTCAGCCCCACGAGTTCATCACGTCCTCTTTAGTGCCCACAGAGCACCTCTCAAGGTTTCTGGTCATGAGAATGCAGCTCCCAATGTCCCAAAAATGCTGCTGGGAAGTGATTCCAGGTGACTTCTGGTGCTCTTGAGAACTAATATTTTAACTTAAAAGAGCTTCTCAGCATGGCTGTGAGGAGCAAAAATGGGGCAGCACAGGAGGAAATGGAAATAACCTCCATGATGCTTCCCCATGGAACAAGACAGAAAAGCTGCTTGTCTCAGGATGACTAAAAAACACAAAGCAAGGTCTGCAGATCCACAATTCCAGCCTTGTCTCAGGATGACTAAAAAACACAAAGCAAGGTCTGCAGATCCACAATTCCAGCCTCCCAACACCCTCTGGCACAACATCAGAGCACCTGCTGCTGACTTTGTTAGAGGCAGGCAAAGCAAATTATAATTTTGTTGTAAAAGCAAAGAAAAAAACCCCCAGCCTGTTGTGCAAACATTTTGAGAAAAGACAGGTATCTGTCTCAATATCAAATACATCAAGTCCCAAAATCTGCCAAATTTTGGCACCTGGCAAAAGGATTGTCTCTTTGATCATAGGTTTGGTCATTAAGTTCAGAGCAGCAGCAGAAGAGGAATGGCAATCTCAGGCTGTTCAGCATGAACAGCAGCCAAAAATCGAGGAAAATCAATTTAAATAAAGGACAAGTGAGTAATTCATGAGAAGAAACACAACTCAGGCTTCTTGGCCACTTTAATTCTATTAAGAATTAAGAAGGATGTGAAAATCCTGAAAAATCCTAAAGGAAGCAAGTAACCACAGCTGCCAGAGATTCTTGGGAGTTTTATTTACTGTTATGTACAAATATTTAGGGCAACATTTAGAGTAGCTCTGCAGGACTTTTTAGATTTCCTAGCCATCCATAAATCTGGCAGCTCCTGTCAAAGCTGGTACATTGTGTCCTGTCAGACACAGCATTCTCTCTGGTTAGCTGCAATCCTGCCTGACAGCCTGGAACGACTGGATTCAGTCCTGAAAAATCCAAATTTGCTCATTTCCATTGCAGCTGGTGCAGAGAACTCAGTAAAACTCAGTAAAACTCAGCCCTGGGGTTGGGTTCTGTGTTCTGAGGGGCTGCAAATCCAAGTCTGGTGCTCTCCAAACTGCCCTGAGTGCCAGGAAGGGGCAGGAAGATCTTTCAGTGTTCCCTATTTATGTCCAGCTCCCATACACAATTTTTTGGTGCTGGTTTTTCTGTGCTGCCCCTAAAATTTGCTGCCATAATAAAGGAAGGGGAAGCTCAGCACAGTTTGCTCTTCAAAGGGAAGGAGGGAGTTTCTCCAGCAGTGCTGTTCCTGTTGATTTGGTGGGAAGAGCTTTGCTTCTGCTCAGCTGTCCAGCCAATATTCCTGTCCCCTTCCCAAACCTCCCAGATGGAACTGGCACAGGCTCCACTGAACCAACACAGGGAATTTTGAGTAGGAAAAAGCTCTGTGCTGCAGTGACACACTAAAAAAAATCAGATTTTTTTGAGTTACAGGCTCTTCCCTGATTCAGTGAAAGCCTTGGATGATCCAGACAACCTGTAAAATCTCAGCACCTTCCTTCCCACATTCCCAAGATAACAGGACTGGAGTTGTTACCCTGGAGGAAAAGGAATTCCAAGGACAGGAATATCAAGCTGCTTTTTCACAGACTGTGTGGCCAAAGTTGGGAGCACAGCTTTGGTTTTATTTATAAAAGATAACTTCCTAAAGTTTTCTGATAAGGTAATTGCTCTTTTTCCAGGAGCCCAGCAGGAGTTCTACCACAATTTAGGCACAGGATGCTCTTAGAACTCACAGTCCATGGTGTTGGTTACAAGACAAGCTGTAAATCATAAATTATGACTCAAAGCTGGTCCCAAGTCTCCCCCAGAACAAACAACCAAGAATGATCCACTCTCCCTACTTCAAATTGATTCCCTGCAATGTGAGAACTCCTCCAACTGCATTTATTACAGAAACAAATTGTGGCAGACTGTAATGCAGGCTGACATAGCCCAAAAATCAATAACCCTGTGTTAATAGTGCTCAGCCTTCCCCACAGCATTCCCCTGAGTGCCCAGGTACCTTTTCTGGCCAGATTCCCAGGTGGAAGTACAACCTAGCCTGGAGCATGAGGTGCTGCACATTGTCTGGATACATGGCCAGGTACAGGTCCAAGGAGTCCCTCAGGAGCTGGTAGGACTGGTCAGTGCTCTCTCTGCCAGCAGAAAGGAAATTCACCTGTGAGGCTCTGCAACCCTGCCCCCAGAGCTCCCAGGGACAGGGGGGTTGGGGTGAATGAAACAGGAAAGCCTTATAAATATGACTGCTTGGCAAAAGATTTTGAGAATATAGAAACTATAAGCGAGATTGAAATGAAAGCAAGTTTTGAGATCCCTCAGTTACTGAACAACTGGAAAACAATGGTGTGGCCAGCTGAAGGTGATACCCTTGTGATGGAACAAGACCTTCTCTAAGCAGGCAGGTCCAAGGGTCCAGCAGACCCTGCCAGCTTGGCAGAAGGGCCCAAAGAGGAGTTTTTAGGGTTTAAAATGTAACACAATATGGTAATGTAGTGATTCTTATAGGCTGTATGGAAATGCTGTAGGATTTGTATATTGTACTAGATTGGTTAGTGAGAATCAGAATATTCAACACAGAAGATGATTTATTGTATTGGAACGGGAACTTCGACCACCTTTTTCTTCCCTTCCCTTCTCTTCTCTTTGCTCTTTCCACTGCATCTTCTTCCCACACTCTTAGTTCTCACCCCTTTACTCTCTTACATTCTACCCCTCTCTCCTCTCAGCCCTGCTCCAGCTGTGTTTGGCAGCTCCCAGCAGGGCCCTGCACCCAGGCCCTTTGCAATAACCCCAAATCCCAGCAGGGCCCTGCCCCCAGGCCCTTTGCAATAAACCCCAAATCCCAGCAGGGCCCTGCACCCAGGCCCTTTGCAATAAACCCCAAATCCCAGCAGGGCCCTGCCCCCAGGCCCTTTGCAATAAACCCCAAATCCCAGCAGGGCCCTGGACCCAGGCCCTGTGCAATAATCCCAAGTTCCTGACCTGGTGCAGAGATCTCTGCTCTCCGTTCATCCCAACAGTGCAACCCCGCACCCGTTCTGACACAGGGGGAGTCCCCACAATGGTGCTGCAGGTCCAGCATGCTCACAGCAGTGACCCCAGCACAGATTGTCACCCACCACATCAGCCTGCTGCAAGGAAAAGCACTCCCCACCTGATCACTGAGCTCTGCCCTCCCACCCACTGCTCTTCTCCCGGGTCAGAGAATTCACTCTCCAAGCCTTTTGTTCCCCTGACACCTACAAGAATCCTTCCACTCCTGGGAGTCTGTCTGTGCCTGCTCAGGAACGGGGTTATCAGGAGGATTTGGAAACAAAACTTGATGTTCTACACACCAACAGGATCTTTGAAAATGTTCATTTGAACATGACAGGAAAAGGTAGACAGTCCCTATCAGCTTTTCACAGAGAAAACAAAACATCTTGTCTATTTTCTTGAGAGGAACTCATTTCACTAAACATTTTTGCTTCCATGCAGGTGATTAAAATGCCTTGTGACACAGGGAATTTTCATGATCTCATGAGCTGAGTGACACCTTTTGGAAGCAGCAATATTGGACATGCAGATACTGTATCCCAGGTCCTTTTTCCCAGGGTGTGGACCCTCAGCTCACCTCTTGCCAAGGTTCAGCAGGTTCCCCACCATGCGCTGCAGGACCTCCTTGGAGGTCACCACCCCATAGAACTCCTCTGTCACGTGGTGCCCGATCAGGTACTCGCACTCCTTCACTGTCAGCTGCTTCCCCTTCCCAAAGGCATCAATGTAGGTGTAGTCAAAGATATCTGTGCTCCTGAGGAGGCAACAGAGAGCACAAACTGTCAGTAGGGTCTCATGGTAAAGCAGGGTTTGTGTTTCAGTTCACTTCCAACCTGTGTCCTTCATTCCTCAGCTCTCTCCTAAACACAGACTATCTGGTACCTTCCCTCTTTTCCAGAATTCTCACATCACCTCATGGGTATTATTATTTCAGGAAATCTGTTATTATTCAGCAGCAGCAGAACTGAATTTCAGGAAAGCTTTCCTAAACATCTTCATTCCTCAGCTCTCTCCTAAATAGAGACTACCTGGTACCTTCCCTCTTTTCCATAATTCTCACATCACCTCATGGGTATTATTATTTCAGGAAATCTGTTATTATTCAGCAGCAGAACTGAATTTCAGGAAAGGTTTCCTAAAGATCTGGTATTTCTCTCTGTATAGGTTATAATTCCATGTGGAAAATAATTAATCATTCTCCTCTAGGTCTAGAGCAGGACATCTGTTACCATTCAGCAGCAGCAGAACTGAGTTCTAGGAAAACTTTCCTAAACATCTTCATTCCTCAGCTCTCTCCTAAACAGAGACTACCTGGTACCTTCCCTCTTTTCCATAATTCCCACATCACCTCATGGGCATTATTATGTCAGGAAATCTGTTATTATTCAGCAGCAGAACTGAATTTCAGGAAAGGTTTCCTAAAGATCTGGTTTCTCCCTCTGTATAGGTTATAATGCGATGTGGAAAATAATTAAACATTCTCCTCTAGGTTTAGAGCAGGACATCTGTTACCATTCAGCAGCAGCAGAACTGAGTTCTAGGAAAACTTTTCTTAACACCTTCATTCCTCAGTTCTCTCCTAAATAGAGACTACCTGGTACCTTCCCTCTTTTCCAGAATTCTCACCTCATGGGTATTATTATTTCAGGAAATCTGTTATTATTCAGCAGCAGCAGAACTGAATTTCAGGAAAGCTATCCTAAAAATCTGTTTTTTCCTCTGTATAGGTTATAATTCCATGTGAAAAATAATTAAACATTCTCCTCTAGGTCTAGAGCAGGACATCTGTTACCATTCAGCAGCAGCAGAACTGAGTTCTAGGAAAACTTTCCTAAACACCTTCATTTCTCAGCTCCTTCCTAAACAGAGACTACCTGGTACTTTCTCTCTTTTCCATAATTCCCACATCACCTCATGGGTATTATTATTTTAGGAAATCTGTTATTATCCAGCAGCAGCAGCTGAGTTCTAGGAAAAGTTTCCTAAATCTGATTTTCCCCTCTGTATAGGTTATGATTCCATGTGGAAAATAAACATTCTTCTCTAGGTATAGATCAAGTAATTTGCTGCCATTCAGCAGCAGCAGAACTGAGTTCTAGGAAAACTTTCCTAAAGATCTGGTTTCTCCCTCTGTATAGGTTATGATTCCAGATGGAAAATAATTAAACATTCTCTTCTAGGTCTAGAGAAGGAAATCTGTTACCATCCAGCAACAGCAGAACTGAGTTCTAGGAAAATCTTCATTTCTCAGCTCCCTCCTAAACAGAGACTACCTGGTACCTTCTCTCTTTTCCATAATTCCCACATCACCTCATGGGTATTATTATTTTAGGAAATCTGTTATTATCCAGCAGCAGAATTGAGTTCTAGGATAACTTTCCTAAAGATCTGGTTTCTCCCTCTGTATAGGTTTTAATTCCAGATGGAAAATAATTAAACATTCTCCTCTAGGTCTAGAGCAGGAAATCTGTTATTATTCAGCAGCAGTAGCTGAGCTGTAGGAAAACTTTCCTAAAGATTTGATCTTTCCCTCTGTACAGGCAGACAGAACAGAATTAAACACTCTCACATGGATGTGGAGCTGTACATAAGTTTGGTTTTTGTCACTGTGGGCACAATTTCAGAGTTCAGCAGGTCACTCACCCTTCTTTCCCCTGACACCATCGCAGTAGGAAATGGCTGGGAAAGTTGACAGGCTCCAGTTTGACTCCCAGCTGCCTGGCAATTGTTAAATAAAGCACAGACAAACTGATGGGAATTCCTGTCCTGCGGATCAAAACCTGGGAGAGAAAAAGTGACAAAAACACAGGCGGGATTTAAGAAAAAACATGAATTTCAAGGGTTGATTTCACAACTGAAAATGCAACTTGACAGAAGGGTAACATATTTATTGAAGAGTTGCTCTTCACAGAGAATGACTTGTCTGGCTACATTCAGACAAATAAAGTGTGTCAAGCCTTGCAGCCTCCCAGATTTTGCCTGACACACACACACACCTGGTGAATGTAGGAATTCAGGGAATTGTAGTAATCCAGCTCATTTCCTTTGTATTTCAGCTGCTCATACAGGACACAGTTCATGGCATCGAGCACCTGCCTCTGAAGTTCCACTTCTGGAATGAGAACCTCTCCTGCAAACACATGCAGTGAAATAAAGACTGAGAAAACAAGAGCACTCAACCTTTATGCAATGAAATGTTCACATGGGCAGGCTCATCTCTCCTTGGAAGCCAGAAATTACTCAGTGTTTATAAAACCACGGAGCAAGATGCTGCCTGACCTTTGGAGATGATAAACATGCACCTTTCCACTGATTATTTTCTGAGATTGGCAGGAAAGAGGTTGTTTCCCAGTCCCACAGCTCAGCTGTAGATAACAGAACTAATAAGATTCCAGAGACAAATGGGAAAAAATAGAATTCCCCTCCCAATTCCTGCAGCATCAGATGGACTGAACCCTGGGCTATTGAACAGCTGTTTCTAGAATGATGGCTTCAGTAAATGTCACAATTTTCTTTGCCAGGGGATAAAAACAACAGCTCTTGAAGCTGCCACAACTCCCCAGCTGTTTCAGCTGTGCAGGAAGGCACATTCTGTACAGTACCTGCCTTGGAAGCCACGCTGGGGTGCCTGGGGTTCTTGGTCCGCAGCACTTTGCGCACCTTGTCCGTGATATCGTCCACCTGAGCCTGGACACTCTTCAGGCAGATGTCTGACAGGGGGTTACAGTATTGATCAATCAAAACAGCACCTGGAACAAACAAACTGCATAAGAAACAGGACTTCAGTTCTTTCTTTGCTTGCTTTTGCCTGCTCTACAGTCCAGGCATGCAGAGAGCAGTTGCAGCAGAACAGCAGAGCTCTGTGTGTGAACCTGCAGTCATCTCCTGGATACACAAAATGCACAGAGTGAGCTGACATGAGAAATCACCAGCTGAACTCAGCACTGCCCTCTCCACACACTGAAAGGCTTCTGTACCTTGAGCAGGAGTGTTGCTGGGTCAGGCCTGACCAGCTCTGCAGCCCCTGGCACCTCCTCAGCGTACAGAGATTTTTATTCAGAGCCTGAAACAATCCCAGCTTCACTCCAACTGCCTCAGTTCTGATTGCTCCCTGTCACATCCTCCATATCATCCTTCTTCATCATTTCCTTATCTGCTACATTCATCTTTCTCTTCCACACCTGCTCTCCATCTTCCTAACACAACACAGAACAGAACAGGCTTTCGTGTTCCTTCTGCCCAAGCCCCTTCAGGAAAATATTTTCTTTTCACAGAGCCTCCTCTTTTCAATCTTTGGGATCAGCTGCAAGGATTTTGCATGGACCATACCTCTTCCAGCCTCCTACTCCATGGCTTTGTCAGCATGCCCATGACTGGTCTGTAAATCAAGGAATTCAGCAGTGCCCCATGTCTCCTTCTTGTCCTCCCAAAGTGTTCCCTGTGCTGAAATTCCCAAAACACTTCCTGCTGGTGCTTCAAAGGCATGGTCATGGCAGACAAGCCACACATATTTGTGACCCACATGACTAAGTCTCATGATTAATTTGGTTTTTTCTAGAAAATGCCAAATTTTCTTTCCCTTCTTTCCCTAACAGCCCCTTCTTCAAAGTCTATTGCATTAACCAGAACCAGCTTTGGTGTTACAGCCTCTTTTGTCCTCTTTCAGGGACATTTTGGAGTGTGGACCAAGAGGAAGGGATTCTTCTACAGCCCCTGGCAGCTTCTGAGCCATTCAGAAGACAGAAGGAGAATAATCCACCAGACTGAGGACATGAAGAGCAGAAGCAGCAGAAGAAAGAGCTTTTTCTTTCTTAGCAGGTGTGAGTGCCCTCCCACCATGTGAATGGAACTGGATTTGTTTCCCAAAGTCCAGCACTCAGTTCTTGAGACACTCCCAGAGCTCAGGCTGCAACAATTCCCTCTGCTGCTCCCAGCCCTTATCTGAGGAGCTCCTGGGAAGGGGGAGAGCAGGGAACTGACACAGCAGCAATGTCAGTAATGAGGATGCTGAGCTCCAGCTCATTTTCTCAGCACCTTGTTAAGATTGCAGTGTTTTACCATTCTCTGCCTTCAGCCCAGCTGTCCTGGGGTGATTTTTCAAGCACACAGCACTGACAGCACCTGATGCCATCCTGCACTCAGTTCTTGAGACACTCCCAGAGCTCAGGATGCAACAATTCCCTCTGTTGCTCCCTGCCCTTATCCGAGGAGCTCCTGGGAAGGGAGAGAGCAGGGAACTGACTGGGAATCAGCTCAGGGGCCACAGCAGCAATGTCAGTGATGAGAATGCTGAGCTCCAGCTCATTTTCTCAGCACCTTGTTAAGACTGCAGTGTTTTACCATTCTCTGCCTTCAGCCCAGCTGTCCAGGGGTGATTTTTCAATCACACAGCACTGACAGCACCTGATACCATCCTGACATTTTGATGCAACGGGAATGGGAAGGATTCCAGACACATCCAAAATCCAACCTGAACTCGGAGTCATTAGGCAAGGGCTTGCTGGAATCTGAGCAAGGCAGGCTCCTTGAGAGTGCAAGCAGGATGGAGAGCTGGCATGAGGGGCTCTGTGCCAGGCACTCACCCTCCAGGAAGGACTGGCGCTCCGTGGGCCGCTGCAGGTACTCCTTCAGGTTCTTTAGAATGTTCTGCTGCCGTAGGAAATACAGAATTTTCTTTGCATAGTACTTCCAGGTGAGACCTTTCCTGCACAGTTAAACACAAGAGGAAGCATTTTTCTAAAGAGGTGTTTGAAGGGTGAACAGTTGGTTTAAGTTTTAATACAAGTTTACAGTTTGGGTTATTGTTTTTCTCAACAGCACTGTCACTGAAAGTCAAACCAGAAGGGGAATGTTGGGAGGGATTTATCACAAAGAGCCACACAACTTGCAAAACATTGCTCCTATCATCTCCAGTTTTCATCCCATCACCAATACACACTTTTGAGAAGACACGTTATCATGGGAAACAACACAGATCCTAATTAAAGGAGCTCAGGAATATCTGATTAAAATCCTGTACTTTATTCATAAAACATTACCCTCTGTCTGACTGCATCTCTCCAGTCACTCCTAAAGCATCCTCCCAGCATTAAAAATAGATTGATGAGGGACATGAATGTCAGTCCAACAGTATTCAGAAGAAAAACAAAATTCCCCAGAGGAAAAGCAACTCAGTAGCTCTGACAAGGCAGGAGGAGATCAACAGTTGCTCTGTAGATGACACAATTCCAAAAGTTTTTACAGCAAAACTCCATCACTTTCTAAAGCCTCTCCATACTCCAGGACAGCAGGGCAATCAAAACTCATAATATTTTATCTTCTTCCAATAAACTGGGATCCTCAATAGGGACAACTGCTTTATTGGGATATCTTCCAGGGAGATGATTTAGCCTAATGCTCCTGAATGGCAATGACTAGAGCTTAATCAGGGTGTAATTAGCATCAATTCTGCTTTATGGGGAGGCATTTGGCCAGTGCAAAGCCTCAAAAGCTTTTTAACCAGTTGTCAAATGAGAGATGTTCAGGCCCAGCTCAAAGAGAGAAGGCAATAAAATGGATGGGAAAAGGCAAAAATGAGATGATTGCCATTCCAGTTGGGTTTTTTCAAGCCCTATTAACAGTCCCTCTAATCAAGGCTATTAGGCCTCATTAAGGACATTTATCACAGCTTTGTATCACACCAAACCCAGCCTGGGTAGGTGGTACCAGCAGAAAAACCTTCAAATAAAGCAAATAAAACCTTCAAATAAACAGACTCATCTTGCCCAGTGTTAATCAAGGTGATGGGATTACCCAGGCAGATAAAACCCACGAGTTTTATTTACCACCTGGCTGAACAATTTGCAAAACTGCAAATTTTGCAGTGGCTGAATTCAACTCAGTTGCTTCTCTGGGGACAAAAATTGGACCAACCTACCCCAGCTCAGAAAAGGAAAGAAAAAGCTGCAGTTTCAGGGTACAGGGATTCATGGTGGCAACCCTGAAGGATTCCTGCTTCCCTCTGGTGCTCTGGCCTAATCCTGCAAATCAGTTCAGCAAACTGATCCAGGCTTAAATCAAAAAGGAACAAGAGGATGGGAACAGCTTAGGGCAGAGCTGAGGGTGCATGGGGTATGTCCCAAGAGATGCCATGAGCTGGCAAGGAAATAAACAACTAAAAGCACCACAAAGCCAGAGGATCTCTTCTTGTGGGACAAAGTTTCCATGGTTTCCTCTGGAAATACTCAATCTGCTGTGAAACCAGGCCTCAGCAAGCCTGGGGTGTTGTTTAATGAGTGACCAAGCTGAGGTCAGGCATTAACCAGGGTGTTTTTCTCCTTGAACTGGTGAAAGAGGGAAATCCCTGCAATTTCTCAGGCCTCTCTTACCTTCCTTCCATGTTGAGGATACACATCAGCTCATCCTCAAAGAAATGGCTGGGGCAGCCCAGAGTCTCAATGTCACTGAATCCATCACAGGGCACCTGCCAAAGCAGACAAGGAGTCATGCACAGCCCAGCAGCTTCTCCCACAACTTCAGAAAAAGTCTCAAAACCAAATTAGTCCTTATTTTTTCCAATTTATTAAAGACCTTAAAAACCCCATGCTCCTCAAATACTCCCAGTCTGTACTCATGGATTTATGAATCTACTGAGAACCCCAGGAACATTCTATAGCAATTTCAGGCCAGTTCTACAGCATTTAGGGCTGTGATGTTGGTGTTTATGGATTTATAAATCCATTGAGAACCCCAGGAACATTTTTAGCAATTTTAGGTCAGTTCTACAGCATTTAGGGCTGTGATGCTGAGTTCAGGACCAGCAAAACCACATTTATGCAGGGTGAGGACAAGCTGCAAGTGATTTTAAGGTAGAATCCATTTCTGTTTGGGGTTGATTGAACCCCCCCATACACCCTTCTATGCAGGAGATTCATCCTGGAGGAATGAAGAGGCAGGAGCCTTTATTTTTTGCAACAACCACTTCTGCATCTATATTCAGAACTGCTATTTTCTTCCAGAATTCAGAATTACTTTTTAAACTTTAGCTGAACTGTAAAAAAAAAAAATAGGCTTTCAAGCTTTTCACTATAGGATATGGGCTCATGTATGGGTTGAAAGCCTTCTCCTCTCAGCCCTGAGCAGGGAATCAAGCTGCAGTTTCTGGCCCCACAGGAGATGGTTCTCATCATGAGGCCTTTGGGTATTTCTTAATGGTCTCTCCATGGTTTTTGCATATGTGATCAAAACAGGAGGAATCCAGGAGCTGCCTCTCCCAGTTAATGCTCTGACAATTCTCCATGGACAAATGGCTGGCAGCTGCAGAACAGAGCAGCCAGGAGACACCAAACACCCACCTGGCCCTGCTGCCTTCCTTCTGCACAGGAGCCATAAAAGGGGGGCTGTTTAGTGGCTCCTGTGTGGGATTATGAATTCAGTCAAAGTCACAGGCAGTATTTATATTGATTTCACAGAATTCCAGGCTGACCCAGCTGTACAGCTTGCCAAAATCCACAGCTACCAAGCAAAGAGCCAAGTAACTCCTGCCTCATGTGCATGTCAGTGTGAGACACCACATTTTCACCTTTTCCTCACTGAACACAGAAGCATTTCAGGGTCATGGCTGCCTGCAGAACTTCAAAAAACACACTTTGCAACTGAGTGGCCCTGTTGTGCTTTGCTCCTGCACTCCAAGGGCTGGTGACAGCTCTCAGAACTCGTCCTTGCACAAGGTCTGCAGTGAGGAACAGCAGCTGTGCTTTGTGTCAACAAAACCCCGTGGCCTTCAGAATTCCCAGAGCCAGGGCTGAGCTCCCAGCACAAAGCAAAGAGCTTTCAGGGCTGAATGCAACCCCAGGGTGTGCTGCACTCCACACACCTCTGGATTTGGAACTCTCTCCCCTTCTGGCTGTGTTTCTGCATTTTACACAAAGTCAGGGAATACAAAAGCTCTGAGTGCACAGTTGAGGTGATGGGGAGAGAGGGGCAAGAGAAACTAATGAAAAGAATTGATCACAATCAAGGAAGGTGAATCTCTGAATTATTATGGAATCATGGAATACCTCAAGCTACCAAGAATCATTCAGTCCAACTCCTGACCCTGCACAGACATCCCAAAATCCCCCCACATCCCTGGCAGCACTGTCCAAATGCTCCTGGGGCTCTGGCAGCCTCTGACTGTCCCCACTGCCCTGGGGACTCTGGGCAGTGCCCAGCACCCTCTGGGGAAGAAGAACAGTTTCCTAATAAAAATAATAATAATACTAGATAAAAACATTTTTTAAAAGGGAAATAAAGAACTTTTGAATGGTTTAAGGATTTTTAAAGAAGAATACACCCTGGTGATGTGAATGCTCAGGCAGTGTTGAGGAAACACTCTCAAGGGACGCTTAGGTTGGATATTAGGAAAATTTGATTAATTGAGAGGGTTGGAATGAGCTTAGGGAAGTGGTGCAACTGCTGTCCTTCAAAGAAATTCAGTTTTCTGGACCCTTGGAAGGAAAATCTCCTGGCAGCAGCTGCTGTTGGGTTGGGGCAAGGACCAGTGCTGGGCTCAGCCTAAACCCTTCTGGCAGCAGACCAAGGGTATAACATGGGCTCTTGTGGCTGCATCATTGGCAAGCCCCAACATTTCTGAAAGAATAATAATAATAACAATAATAATAATAATAATGATGATGATGATGATGTTCTTTGTGTACTCCAGATGCCATCCCAGGGTGCTGTGAGAACCCTCAGCCTCTGTGAGCTCTGGTTTCTGTCCATATAAAGCTGTGAGAGCAGCACAAGCAGCCCTACAGACACCTGCACTGTGCTGCTCTCAGCTTCTCCTTGCAAGATTTGTTTTCCTAAAGGAATTTAGGAATGTCAGCTCTGGCTTTTCAAATGAAGAAAATGAAGATGCCTTTGAAAATGAAGATGTGGTGCTGAGGGACACGGTTCAGGATTTGATCCTGGAGGTCTTCTCCAACCTTAATGATTCAATTAATGATTTTATTAATGATTTTACTGGACAGGTTGCTGGGCTGCTGCACACACACACCAAGAGAGGAGGACTTACATGTTCTGAGAAGAACCTTTTGGAGAAGGAAGCCACAATCCTCTGTGCCTCCAGCCCCGCGTTGTGCCGTGCCTTGTACTCCTCCAGCCAGCTGACACTGTCACTGTGGCTGTAGTACTTCAGCAGGGATGGCCACCTGCACACACACACACACAAAACAACAGCACCATTAATATTTCACCTCCCTGAGAACCTCCACAACGATTTGAGGAGCTGAGACAGAGCCCAGACACTGCCCAGCTTTCAATTGTATTAAATTACCTCAGACATCAAAGCACAACTCCCCATCTGCAGCTGTGCATTAATGATTATTTAAAAGCAAGCTCTCCTGAAACCCTCAGAGGCTCCCACTGCAGGATTTCAATGCCTAAACATCCTAAATGCTTCAGTTTTATAATTAAAAGAGTTTACCACAAAGAAGGAAGCCATCCTGGCACTGAACAGAAGGGGAATTCTCTGTCCTGTGTTCTTCCTACCACCTCGGGGAGCTCATTAAAAACACAGCTCCCTCCACTGCCCTTGCTGGTGGCAACATCTAGGGGAGGAAAACACAACCTGGAGTCAAATTGGGACAGATAAATACTTCTGCAGTTTGAAAAGAGACAAGAAATAATTGTTTGAAGGGAAAAAAAAATTATCTCACAGTTTTCTTGTAAAAAACCCCTCCTTTACTGAGACTCAAAGAGCACACATTTCACAGCTTATTCAGGATTTCAAGGTTCAGCTGAAAATCCAACCTCAGGGCATGCTTTGGGGGCTGTTAGCAGCACCCTTCTGAATGAAGTGGGTGTGTGCTGGCACAACACAGCTTTGTGCCATAAAATAGGTGCCAGCACTGCAATTCCTGCTGCTGTGAAGACACAGGATCACTTGTGTGAGAAACATGAACAAGAATCAGCACAGATGGAAATATTTTGGCAAGAAAACTGGAGAAAAGGGTTTCTTTTCATTTGCTGGGGGAATTTATTATACATTTTGAAATGCTGTTCACTATTACTGGTTATACAAAAAAATTTCCTTTGTCTTAGGCTCTTTCCAGGTTATATATATTTATATATTTAATTTGCCAAATATTGAAATCACTCCTCCTGTATAATAATTATTACCAGTGTCCAAACAACACCTGGAAGGTATTTCACTGCTGGTTAATAATAAAACTCCCCTGCACTTCTCTCCACAAAATAAAGTCAAATAACCTCACATTACATAACCACCTCTCTCCTGATGAATCCCTGGCCTTTCAGCTACTGCTGAAATGCAGCCACCTCACAATAACCATCACAGCCCTTTATTCTGGGATGAGAAAGGAGAATTTCATGGCTTGGAAGGACGGAGGGAATTCTGGAAAGATGAAAGTGCCATTGCTCACAATGGAATCCAGCCAGGATGGCAAGGTCAGGGTGATGCTCCTGCCAAAAATTCCATTATCAAGGAGAGAGGAGGGGAGCAACGTGTGCCAATCACCCACCACATCCCATTCCAGCTGCTGGATCCCAACCAGGCTGACACTCGCAGGAATTGCAGCCACTGAAGTGCTGAGAGTCAGCCCCAGAGCCATGGCTTGGTGCAGTGGGGAAGCTGTGATTCCTCAGCAGCTGTTTCACCCCTGTGAAAAGGGAGGAAAAGGGAACAATCCCCACATTTGGGCTAAGCTGAGTTCCAGGAGCCAAGTGGCAGTGAGAGAAAGCAATTCTGATGCTTTTGCTGTGCCAGCACAGACAAAGGCAGGTAAGAGATGAGCATGGACAGCCTTGGGGATGAGAGAAGCTGCCCCCAGGACTGCTGAGACCAGCACAGCATCACAGTGTCACATCACCCTTCATCCCAAAATATGCAGTGTCACCAAGGACAGCCCCTGGGGAAACAGAACAGCAGCAAAACCCATCCCAAGGACCCTGGCATCTGTGAGAGCAGCTCTCATCAAATCCTCAGGCAGAAACAACTCTGTGCTGCCCAGCAGCAGTCCTGAGATGGGCTTTGGCTGCTGCTTTGGGGGTTTTGGAGGGCTCAGGGAGGCCTGGGAATGCAGTGGATCTACGGGCCCCGGTGTGGAAAGGGCCACAAACCTGATCTCCGGCCAAGGGGGATCCCCTGCGAGCGGCACGTCCCTCCCAGGGGGTTTGGAAGGGCAGGGAGCCCTGCAGGAGCCTCGGAGCAGCCCAGCCCTGACCGCCCCATCCCTGCAGCTGCTCCAGGCCAGGCTGGATAAACCCGGAGCAGCCTTGGCACAGGGCTTGGTGTCCCTGCCCGTGGCACGGGGTGACACGATGGCTCCACAGCTGCCTCCCACCCGCAGTGCCCGGTGTCCCTGCCCGTGGCACGGGGTGACACGATGGCTCCACAGCTGCCTCCCCCCACACTGCCCGGTGCCCGCACGGTGCCACCGCCGGCCCGGGCTGAGCTTATCGCGAAGGGATCGAGCGCTGACGGCGGTGCTTCTACCGCCCCACGCGACCCTCCCAGGCCGGCCCGGCCATCGGCGGTGCTCGTTCCCTCCCGTTCCCTCCGTCCGAGCCCGTCGGGCCGGGCCGAGCGGCGCTGCCCACCTGAGGCGGAAGCGCTCCCGCCACACCTTGCCGCGGGGCTGGCACGCCTCGCGCAGCCGGCGGCAGGTGCAGGACACGCGGCCGATGTCGGCGGCGCCCAGCACGTCGCAGCAGAGGATGAGCTCCAGCAGCTCGCCCGGCAGGTCCGTCAGGCCCGTCCCGCCGCCGCTGCCGGTGCCGGGCCCCGCCGGGCCCGCGGCCTCCGCCGCCATCTTGGCTGTTTACCTGCGCTCCGGGGCCGCCGGCGCTTCCGGGGAGGGGCGGCCCGGGGAGCGTCCGCCAAGTGCGGCCGCGGCGCCGAGCGCAGAGCGGGCAAGGGAGCGTCTGACAAGTGACGGGAACGGCGGAGACGGAAAGGGCACGGGGGGCTGCCGGTACCGGGAACGGCGGGCACGGTGGGACCGAATCAGTGTGATCAGTATTGGACACGGAGTGCCAAAAAGAGACCGAATCAGTGTGATCAGTATTGGACACGGAGTGCCAAAAAGGGACCAAATCAATGTGATCAATATTGGAAACAGAGTGCCAAAAAGAGACCGAATCAGTGTGAACAGTATTGGACACGGAGTGCCAAAAAGAGACCGAATCAGTGTGATCAGTATTGGATATGGAGTGCCAAAAAGAGACCGAATCAGTGTGATCAGTATTGGATATGGAGTGCCAAAAAGAGACCGAATCAATGTGATCAGTATTGGATATGGAGTGCCAAAAAGGGATCACGTTGGTGTGATCAGTATTGGACACGGAGTGCCAAGAAGGGATCAATGTGATCAATATTGGAAACGGAGTGCCAGAAAGGGACCTTATCAATGTGATCAGTATTGGAAAGGGGGTGCTAAAAAGGGACTACATTGGTGTGATCAGTATTGGGAATGGTGCCCAGAAAGGGCCAATACATTGATGTGATCAATATTGGAAACAGCGGACAGAGGGGGAGCGGATCAATTTGATCAATATTGGAAACGGGGTGCCAAAAAGGGATCATGTCGGAATGATCAATATTGGACACAGCAGCCAGAAAGGGACCGTATCAGTGTGATCAGTATTGGACACGGAGTGCCAAAAAGGGATCAATGTGATCAATATTGGAAACGGAGTGCCAGAAAGGGACCTCATCAATGGGATGAGTATTGGAAAGGGGGTGCTAAAAAGGGACTACATTGGTGTGATCAATATTGGACACAGCAGCCAGAAAGGGACCATATCAGTGTGATCAGTATTGGAAATGGCAGCCAGAAAGGGACCACATCGGGATGATCAATATTGGACACGGAGTGCCAAAAAGGGATCAATGTGATCAATATTGGACACGGAGTGCCAAAGAGGGACCGAATCAGTGTGATCAGTATTGGAAAGGGGGTGCCAAAAAGGGACTACATTGGTGTGATCAATATTGGGAATGGTGGCCAGAAAGGGCCCATATATCAATGTAGATCAAGATTGGAAACGGGAGCTAAAAGGGGATCATATCAGTGTGATCAATATTGGAAACAGTGGCCAAAAAGGGATCAATGTGATCAGGGTTGGAAAGGAGGTACCAAAAAGGGACCTCATTGATGTGTATAAGTATTAGAAACAGTGGCCAAAAAGGGACTGGATCAATGGGATCAATATTGGAAAGGGGGTGTCAAAAAGGGATCTCATCAATGTGTATCAGTATTGGAAATGGAGTGCCAAAAAAGGACCTCATCAATGTGATCAATATTAGAAAGGAGATGCCAAAGAGGGGTCTCATCAATGTGATCAATATCAGAAACAATGTGCCAAAAAGGGATCGCATGAATGTGATCAGTATTGGAAAGGAGGTGCCAAAAAGGGATCACATCAATGTGTATCAATATTGGGAACGGCGACCAAAAAGGGATCGATGTAATCAATACCAGAAATGGAGAGCCAAAAAGGGACTGCATCAGTGTGATCAGTATTGGAAATGGGGGTCAATATTGGAAAGGGTGTGCCAAAAAAGGACCTCATGGATGTGTATAAGTATTAGAAACAGTGGCCAAAAAGGAACTGGATCAATGGGATCAATATTGGAAAGGGGGTGTCAAAAAGGGATCTCATCAATGTGTATCAGTATTGGAAATGGAGTGCCAAAAAAGGACCTCATCAATGTGATCAATATTAGAAAGGAGATGCCAAAGAGAGGTCTCATCAATGTGATGAATATCAGAAACAAAGTGCCAAAAAGGGACCTCATCAATGTGTATCAATATTGGGAACGGTGACCAAAAAGGGATTGATGTGATCAATATCAGAAATGGAGAGCCAAAAAGGGACTGCATCAGTGTGATCAGGATTGGAAATGGGGGTCAAAATGGCACTGAATCAGTGTGATCAATATTGGAAACAGAGGGCCAAAAAGGGACTGCATCAGTGTGATCAATATCAGAAAGGGGTTGCCACAAAGGGATCTCATCAATTTGTATCAGTATCAAAATAGGGTGCACAGGGGGATCTATCAATGTGTATCAATATTGGAAAGGGGGTATCCAAAAGGGAGTTACTTATCAAAATGTATCAATATTGGAAAGGGGGGGTAGAAAGGGGGTCTCATCAATGTGTATCAATATCGAAAATAGGGAGTACAGGGGGACCTATCAAGGTGTATCAATATCAGAAAGGAGATTCCAAAAAGGGATTTCATCAGTTTGTATCTGTATCAAAATAGGGTGCACAGGGGATCTATCCATGTGTATCAATATTGGAAAGGGGGTATCCAAAAGGGAGTTACTTATCAAAATGTATCAATATTGAAAAGGGGGGGGGCAGAAAGGGGGTCTCATCAATGTGTATCAATATCAAAAATAGGGAGTACAGGGGGGCCTATCAAGGTGTATCAATATCAGAAAGGAGATTCCAAAAAGGAGACCTACCAATGAGTATCAATAGTGAAAAGGGGGTGCCCAAAGGGGACCTTATCTAATCAATACCTAATGTGTATCAATACCTAAAAGAGGTGCACACAGGGAACATATCAATATGTCAAAATATATCAAAATATACCAAAAGAAACTTATCAATGTGTATAAGGTCCTTAAGGATAAGCTGTCTAATTAAGAAATGACATTTAAATTATTTTTATTTTTAACTTAATAACTAATTACCTGTGTTCTGTAACATGGTGTTTTTAATCTAATTGCACAATGCTACTTAAATTTGTGAAGAAGGTAAAGGAGAAGGACTAGCTTCCACCCTAAAATCTTTAACTTGTTTATATATATTAAAAAAATTATATATATATAATAATATGTATTATTATAAATATTATATACATTATATATTATAATATAGTTATTATATTATTATAATATATAATTATATGTATAATATATGTATATATATATAATTTTTATATATTACTATATTCTAAAACCTTAAACTCTAAGTTTTCTACTATGTGATATTTCACACTTCTATTCAAACTCCACACTTATAATCTTAGTTTTGGAATTTTGGAAGCCTTCTCCACAGCCTCAGGTCAAATGCAGTGTTCTCTTCAGGGTCAGTGCCTGTAAGCACAGAAAATCCAAAATTCTCAGCAGCCAGGGGTCTAACACACCACTACCTAAAAGGGGTGCAAGAGGGAAAATATCAATGTGTAAAAATATCTGAAAGGAGGTACCAAAAGGGGATTTATCAATGTGTATCAGTTCCTGAAGGGGTGCACAGAGGGGACCTCATCAATAGGTAGAAATACCAGAAATGGATCAATAAATATCAATATCCTGTGCCAGGGCCTGCCCACCCTCCCAGGGAACAATTCCTTCCCCCTGTCCCACCCAACCCTGCTCTCTGCCAGTGGAAACCACTCCCTGCCCTTTAAAAAATCTCTTTTTTAATGAGCCCCCTTTTCCCTTACATGGAAAAATCATTTTCCCGTGGGAAAAGCCATGTCCATGCTTCTGCCTCATTGCCCTACCACTGTCTCATTTCTCATTTCTTCCTCATTTCTTTCTCATCTCCAGGCCTCTCAGCTCCTGCCTGGACTGCTTTTGCTGTGTTCCAAGGCTCCAAAATTCCCCCTGGATTGCACACAGCCAGCCCTGTGACATTTCCCCCAAGGACACAGGATCAATGATGGGATCTGTGTTAAACATACATATTATAACATTGGCTTTTTGCAAATATTAAAATGGATTTTATATGTGTGGTGCTAAAGTAACTTTGTTTTTATTACTTTGTGGTACTAAAGTAACTTTGTTTTTTATTAGTTTGTGGTACTAAAGTAACTTTGTTTTTATTAAAATAGTTTTTATTTCTGGTGTTAGTTAAGCTTAATGAAGTTGCTATTAGTGTGCTTGTGTTGAAATACCTGCTGGGATGGGATAATGAACACAGGATGAGGACCCTGATATTGATATTGCAATTATCAGCACTCACCCTCTGAAGGCAGTGTGGAGCAAGGCCCAAAAACTGGAGGTGATAAATAACGACTAAAACCACAACCAAGGAATGTGCATGCTCTAAAAAGGCAGATCCAAGGAGGAGCCAGTTTAAACAATTTTTTTAACATGTGAAGTAATTGGGAAAAAATTTACTGTGCATAATTGTTTATGAATATGCAACAGGCTGATGTAATTAAAAGGTATTTAAGGGATACCCTGATGATAACAAGGTGTTCTTGGTTCGATGCCAAATTGCACCCAGCCATAATAACCTCTGCTGTGTGCTCCTTGTCCCCTATTGTCCTTTATGAAACTTTTTGGATGTTCCCAGGAGGGTGAAGGTGTTTTTCACACACAAATGCTGTGACTCAGGCCACCTCACGAGGCTCTGTGTGTGTCTGGCAGGTGAAGGGGCGCTGCTGATTGTCACTGCTATTTGTGGTACCCTGGCATTGCAGGTGGCAGAGCAGAAACCTCGAGCACCTTCTGGTGTTAAAAACCCAGAGAGGAGAGAAGAAGTGCTAGCTTTGAGTTCACTTTTTTATTTGGACCGTAATGCAAACAGGCATAAGTATTCCATAAAATCAGAAGATTGGGACTATACAGAGAGAGGTGCATGCTTCAGAACAACGTGGATATCTTGCAAACAGAGCCAGAGCCAGTCTGAGAGAGGGGCTGGAGCACGGGGGGCGAATGGCAGAGATTTTAGCAGCATTGAGAGCTCGGAGGTAGGGGAAGAACCACGTTTCTGGCTGCTTAAAGCACTGGTAGGATCACACACAGCTCAGGTCACCCCACCCCTGCACAAACCTACCCTGGGATCACACAAAAAGCAGCTACAAAAGGAGCTCCCCCTGCCCCACGCACACCTGGGGGACGGGATGCAAAGTGAGAGTGCCAGGCTCACATCTTGGCATGGTTTCCTCAAGTGGATGAAGGCACAGTGACCTGAGGCTGTGAGGGGAGCAGGGAGCAGCCAGGGCTTGCAGGGTTTACCCACATCTGAAGGGTTTACAATGGGAAATTTGGGAGTTCCCTGCCCCAAAGCTGCCACCTTCCCCAGCCCAGTCCCCGTCCTCACCGTGGCAGCGCTGCTCTTCAGGAAAAGGCCACTGGAAAATGAAAGACTCCAACCCAACCTTTGAGTCTGAGACTGAAGGTGCCTGGGGGAGCCAAGGGGATAAATCCCTGCTCCTATTACAAAAATTAATTGGCACTGAATATCAAATTCCCCGGGCAGCTGGCAGAAATGGTGTTTTTAACTCTGCGCAATGGAGAAAAGCGACGAGTCCCGGCTGAAAGTCACCGCGCTCTGCTCATCCTCTGCCTGGGGAATTGTGTGTGCACTCTGGAAAAGCTGCACACTGCTCACAAAGCACACACAGCCTGGGGTTTTTCAAGGCATTTCGAGGCAGCAGAGCATGGGAATTCAACCTTGGGAATTGTGGGGATTTGCCTATCTTGCAGGGTTTTAGCAAAGCAGGGGTTTCGCACTGAATCTCACTCGCAGGGAGATGCTCCAACCCCATCCCTGTTCCTGAGCATCCTCTGGGCTGCTGGGAAGTGGCTTTTGTTGAGACAGGATTCCATGCCACGATCACACGGAGAGGAGAACACAAAAGCAGGCTCAGAAGCAAGGAGCATTAATGTCTCAGTTAATTAAGGCTGGTTTTGTTGCACTTGACACATTTTTAAAATCTCCGCCAGCAGTTATTGTAGGAACAAAAAGTTTGATTTAATCCAAATTTGATACACTGGCTGTTTGCTCTCTGTTTGCTTTCCTCACCCCAAAACCAACACGTCAAAACAAAGCAGCAAAAAGAAGCCCTGAATTAGCTCCTCTTTTAGACCAACTTTCCCAGTATTTAGCCTTTCAATTTTCCAGGTATTAAGGATGCCCCTGGAAGGAAAATACTTTGCCTGGTGATTTTACCTCCCAGATTTCTGCAGAGAGCTGCCCTGCATCCCAGTTCTTGCTTTTCCACAGCTCCAGAACAGCTCTGAAAGCTTTGGATACAAGAGTCTTGCCCAATTCCTCTCCACAGCAATGAGGAATAGCTGCAAAACTTCAGCCTGTAGGCTCCTGATAAAGCAGGAATTCTCAGGGTCAGCATCACAGGTTTGATTTGCTCACCTTGAGGCTCTTCCTCCCCAAAATCTGGCCAGGTAGGACATGGATGAGTGAGGCAGGAGAGCAGCAGCCCTGGCAGTGAGGTGCTGCCACTGCTCAGCTCTGAGCTCACAACCTCTTGGGTTTTTATTCCTGTGATTCCAGGGCTCAAATTTCCATCACAGCCAAACATCTGCAGGGGTGGAGGCCAGGAATTGCCAGTCTGCTTCATTTTCCCAGCAGGGAAACAAAAAAAAAAAGGTGGATCTGCATGGCAATGGATATGCCACGAGTTTCCCAAGCTGATTTTCACCTCTCCTCAATTCTGTTTCACCTCTGGAACCGAGTGCTTTAAAGCAGCAGCTTTCTCCCTCTCCCCTGACTCCCTGCTGAGCACACATGGCCACGTGGGAGAAGCTGGAGCTGGGATTTTCCTGGGAAGGGGGAGATTTCCCAGGGATTGCTGGAGCCATGCATTGCAGGCACGTGCAAGAGCAGATTGACACACGCAAAAATATTCTGAAATTGCTGCTGCTGCTGCTGTGCAAGCTGCCAAAATCCCCAGTGCCACTGAAGCCAGCAGGTGTGGAAGGCATTTTGGATCTGGGAGGACTTGGATTCCAGGCTGATTCTATCCAAGTTTAGGATTACAGGTTTTTCAAGAGCACTGGCCAAATTTTGCTCTCCCTGTTATAGCAGAAGGAATTGTTATAGCAAACAGGGAGTTGCAGCAAAGTTGAATGGTCCTGCAAATGTGTCTCCATCTGTTGTGTGAAGGGACTGTGCTCCCCTCTGGAACTGTCAGTGCAATTGCAGAGTTATCAGAGCAGTTCTGAAGCTGAGAACGAGTCCCTGGTGAAAGCAGGAACAGAATCGAGTTCTGAGCATAAAATCATCCTTCCAAAAAAATGGTGGGAACCCTCGGGGGGCAATGGAATGGCTTCAGTGGTCAGAAGTCAGGAGGCAGCAGCTTTGGCTTGGGCTTAGGGGCAGGTCCATGAGCACAACCACGACTTCTCCCCTCAGTTTAACCAGAAAAGGGTCTCCAGGGTGGGGGAGAGTTCCCAGCCCAGGCTGCACCCACACTGTGACCTCTCCCACCTCCATCCCCCTGTGGACCCCCAGCTCAGGGAGATGGGGCTGGGTTTGCTCCCAGGGGAGCAGGGAGCCCGAGGCAGGAGCAGGGCTGTGCTCCCTGCCCAGCACAAGGCACTGGGATCCCTGTGCCCCAGCAGGGCTGCCAAGGAGGGATCCCAGGGCAAACAGCCAGGGTGGGGCACAGGAGTCACACAGTGCCAGGGAAGGAGCTGCCACCGGCTGGACACGGGGGCATTGTCCCCTCTGTCCCCACAGCCTCCTGCAGGGTGTGGCTCCTGGCCAGGACACTGCTGCAGGATTGCTGGTGTGCACACACACCTCAGATCCCTCAGGTCCCTCAGATCCCCGTGCCCAGGGGGTGCACACAGTCCCTGCTCCCCTGGGGACACACAGGCACACAGGGGACAGGGACAGCACAGAGCTCCATCCCATCCTCTGGCCAGTTTGTTTGGCTCAGCTCCTCTCGAGCAACAAGCTCAAGCCACAATGTGGAGGTGACAGCTCTGTGAGGCCACTCCTGGTGGCAGATATCTCATGGTTCTGCCCTTGTCTCATTGTTTTGCTGTTGTCTCATTGTTTAACCCTTGTCTCTCACAAACAGAAGAACAACAAACTCCCAGGCAGCCCTTCCCAGGAGATGAAACCTCAGATCCCTCAGATCCCTCAGATCCCCGTGCCCAGGGGGTGCACACAGTCCCTGCTCCCCTGGGGACACACAGGCACACAGGGGACAGGGACAGCACAGAGCCACATCCCATCCTCTGGCCAGCTCAGCTCCTCTTGAGCAACAAGCTCAGGCCACGATGTGGAGGTGACAGCTCTGTGAGGCCACTCCTGGTGGCAGATGTATCATGGTTCTGTCCTTGTCTCATTGTTTTCCCTTGTCTCGTTTTTTTACCCTTGTCTCATTGTTTTGTCCTTATTTTGCTGTTGTCTCATTGTTTTACCCATTGTCTCACTGTTTTCCCCTTGTCTCATTGTTTTACCCATTGTCTCATTGTTTTCCCCTTGTCTCATTGTTTTACCCTTGTCTCATTATTTAACCCCTGTCTCATTGTTTTACCCACTGTCTCATTGTTTTACCCCTGTCTCATTGTTTTACCCATTGTCTCATTGTTTTACCCCTGTCTCATTGTTTTACCCATTGTCTCATTGTTTTACCCTTGTCTCATTGTTTTACCCCTGTCTCATTGTTTCACCCTTGTCTCATTGTTTTCCCCTTGTCTCATTGTTTTACCCTTGTCTCATTGTTTTCCCCTTGTCTCATTGTTTCACCCTTGTCTCATTGTTTTACCCACTGTCTCATTGTTTTACCCCTGTCTCATTGTTTTGTCCTTGTCTCATTGTTTTGCTGTTGTCTCATTGTTTT
>CM019918.1:1606729-1764661 GCA_009764595.1 Geothlypis trichas | reverse complement strand
CCCTGGAATGTGCCAGGCCAGGCTGGATGAGGTTTGGAGCAGCCTGGGACAGTGGGAGGTGTCCCTGCCATGGCAGGGGTGGCACTGGATGATCCTGTGGGAATCTCTGTGGCTTTCAGGCCACCCATCCCTGTGCTCTGGAGCCAGGCTGGGAGAGCTGGGGGTGCTCACCTGGAGAGGAGAAGGCTCCAGGGAGAGCTCAGAGCCCCTTGCAGGGCCTGAAGGGGCTCCAGGAGAGCTGGAGAGGGACTGGGGACAAGGGATGGAGGGACAGGACACAGGGAATGGCTCCCAGTGCCAGAGGGGCAGGGATGGATGGGATATTGGGAATTAGGAATTGTTCCCTGTGAGGGTGGGCAGGCCCTGGCACAGGGTGCCCAGAGCAGCTGGGGCTGCCCCTGGATCCCTGGCAGTGCCCAAGGCCAGGCTGGACATTGGGGCTGGAGCACCTGGGACAGTGGGAGGTGTCCCTGCCATAGCAGGGGTGGCACTGGGGGGGGATTTAATGTCCCTTCCACCCCAACCCATTCCATGATTCCTTTCCCTGACTGCAGCCAGTTCTCCCAGTGCCTCCAGTGCTCCCTTCCCAGTGGTGCTGGGCAATTTCAACTCCTGATTAGGGAATTAATCAAGGGAAGAGCCAATATTGACAGGGCCCCGTTGTGCTCCAGGGGCTGCTGCGCCGGGTTGGATCCGGATTCCTGCAAACCTCTTGGAGAAGCAGGGAACTTCATTTTCTCTAATGGCACTTAATGATTTTGCAGGAGACAACCACTAAATCCTGCCTGCTAATCCCATTAGTGCTTCGGGATTGTAATTAGTGCATTAAAGAGGCAGCTTCTTCTTTTTTCCCTCTTTTTTTTCCAGCACAGCCCTGCTGGAGTGGAAGTTGTTTATTAGCCTGGATGAGGTGGAAAATGCCTGGCACAGATAAAAAGTGGATTAAAAATGAAATATTTTCTGGCTCTTCTCAGCTAATTGTTATTTTATGGCCGTGGAATTTGAGGATGGGTTTTTTTTTAATGCCACACTTTTACAGTGTCCCTGAAGTCCGAGTCCTCTGTGCTTCCTGCAGGAGGGAGCTCATCCCTGGAGGAGGATTTGGAACCTGCCCTGATCAACCCCTCCTGGTTTTAGTTGTGCCTCTGGGCTTTGGATTGCTTTGGATTGGGGCTTTCTGTTCCCTGTGTCCTGTTCCAGCGTGGAAGGAGGGGCTGGATGTGGACAGCTGAGAGTTTGAGGATCCCAAGTGCTGGGTGGGATCTCCTGGAGTGATTTGGGGTGGAGATTTAACTCCATCCTGCCTGGTCTCTGCAAGGACCCTTCTGAGACCCTGCCAGGAGGGAGGTTTGTGTCCCTCAGGCAGATTTATGAATGGTTTGGGATGGAAGGGGCATTAAGAACCACCTTGTCCTGCCCCTGACACCTCCCACTGTCCCAGGCTGCTCCCAGCCCCAATGTCCAGCCTGGCCTTGGGCACTGCCAGGGATCCAGGGGCAGCCACAGCTGCTCTGGGCACCCTGTGCCAGGGCCTGCCCACCCTGCACAGGGAACAATTCCTGATTCCCAATATCCCATCCATCCCTGCCCCTCTGGCACTGGGTGCCCATTCCCTGTGTCCTGCCACTCATCCAAAGTCCCTTTATCCCTTTATCTCCTCCCCAGCTCAGGATGGGGTGAAAGGAGCTCTGGGGTGACTTTGGCAAGAGGAGAATCTCCCTCCCCACGAGCTGTGGGTCAGGATTGATGCAGTGGAGCCCTCGGGGTCCTCTGAGGCTGCTCCCCCCGGATTTCTCCACCTTGGCACAGACAGAAAATCAACCAGCACCATTTATTTGTGACAGCAGCAGCAGCAACCGGGTCCCCTCCTGAGCAAGGCCACCTTGTACTGCCTGATTCCTGATGACAGCTCATAAACTCCTTTAAATGTTGTGTTTTGGATCTTATTCCTGGTGTTTAATCCATCATTTCTGTGTGCCAAGACCTTCTGAGGCAGGGGTTAAGTCTGATTTTTTTTCTTTTTGGAGCTCCCAGCCTCCAATTTTCCCGCATGGAGTCTCCAGCTGCCGACCGTAACTCCGAGGCACGGAACATTACTCCTGAAAAGATCCCCTGACTTCCATAAATCCACAGCCCATAAACATCTCAGGAATGGTCCTCAAACCCAAACAAAACATTGAGAGTGGCTGATAAAATAATGCCCATTTAATACCTCATGAATTCCACGGGCCATTGGAGTCTCTCATGGGTAGTTAATGATTATCCATCAGCCAGGAGCCGGGGAAGAAACAAACTCGGAATGGGAGGTCTCAAAAATCCATGAGCTGGGAACAGAAGTCCAGCTCGTTAAGGGCTTGTTAACCCTTGGGTGGACTTTACCTTTAGAGCCATACTTTGGCCCGTCTTTTGTCCTTTGACCTCTACCTAGACCCACCCATCATTCTTGGACCCATCCTTCATCTTTAGGCCTGTCCTTGAACCCATCCTTCATCCTTGGACCCCTCTTTAGACCCATCCTTTGGCCCATCCTTTATCCTTTGTCTTTTATCCTTTATCCTTATGTTAACCCTTGGAAGGAATGGATGGATTTTACCCCTACACCCATCCTTTGGCCCATCTTTTGTTTTTTGTCCTCTACCTAGACCTACCCATCACTCTTAGACCCATCCTTAGACCTTATCTTTCATCTTGAACCCATCCTTCTTCCTTGGACCCCTCTTTGGCCCATCCTTTATCCTTTATCCTTATGTTAACCTTTGGAAGGAATGGGTGGATTTTACCCCTACACCCATCCTTTGGCCCATCTTTTGTCCTTTGACCTCTACCTAGACCCACCCATTATCCTTGGACCGATCCTGAGACCCATCCTTCATCTTTAGGCCTGTCCTTGAACTCATCCTTCATCCTTAGACTTCTCTTTAGACCTGGACTTTGGCCTGTTTTTGTCTTTTGGCCCATCCTTTATCCTTTGACCTCTACCTAGGCCCACCCATCATCCTTGGACCATCATCCTAGATCCTATCTTTCATCTTTGGGCCTCCCCTTGAATCCATCCTTCATCCTTAGACCCATCTTTGGACCTGTCCTTCATCTTTAGACCTGCTCTTGAACCCATCCTTCATCCTCGGACCCATCTTTAGACCAGTCCTTCATCTTTAGGCCTCCCCTTGAACTCATCCTTCATCTCTGGACCCCTCATTAGACCTGGCCTTTGTCCTTTGGCCCATCCTTTATCCTTTACCTGTACTTAGAGCTTTTCTTTGCACTTAGACATATCCATGATCCTCAGACCCATCCTTAAACCCATCCTTAGACTCATCCTTCATCTTTAGACCTGTCCTTGGACTCATCCTGGGATTCCTCACTAGACCCATCCCTCATCCTTAGGCCCATACTTAGACTTTTCCTTTGCACTTAGAACCATTCTTCATGTTTAGACCCATCCTTCATCTTTAGACCTGTCCTTGAACCCACCTTTCATCCTTGGACCCCTTGTTAGACCCATCCTTCAACAACCTTTTATCCTTTGGCCCACTCTCCCCTCTTTGATCCATCCTTGATCCTTTGGCCTGCACTTAGACTGTTCCTTTGTACTTAGACCCACCCTTCACCCTTAGACCCATCCTTAGACCTGTCCTTCATCTTTAGACCTGTCCTTGAACCCACCTTGCATCCTGGGACCCCACGTTAGACCCATCCTTTTCCCTTTGGCCCATCCTTGGACAGATCCTTCATCCTTTCCCCCATATTTGGACCCCTCCATCTTCAGGCCTGTCCTTGGGCCTGTCCTTTATCCCTGCACCCCTCCTTACACCCGGCCTTTGATCAATCCTTCCTTCTCTGACCCAACCTTTGTCCTTTGACTCATCCTTAGACCCATCCTTCATCCTTGGACCCCTCATTAGACACAGCCTTCATCCTTTAACCCATCCTTCATCTTTGGACCCCTTGTTAGACCCATTCTTCTTCCTCTGACTCCTTCTTAGACCCATCCTGTGTCTTCTAGGTCTGTCCTTTGACCCATCCTTCATCTTTGGACCCCTCCTTAGCCCTATCCTTCTTCCTCTAAGCCCTCCTTAGACCCATCCTGTGTCTTTTAGGCCTGTCCTTAGACCCATCCTTCATCTTTGGGCCCATCCTTAGACTCATCCTTTGTCTTTTAGCCCATCCTTCATCTTTGGACCCCTCCTTAGCCCATCCTTCTTCCTCTAAGCCCTCCTTAGACCCATATTTTGTCTTTCAGGCCTGTGCCTTGACCCATCCTTCATCCTTGGACCCTTCTTTAGACCCAGCCATCATCTTTGGGCCCATCCTTCATCCTTGGACCCTTTATTAGACCCATCCTTCTTCCTCTGACCCCTTCATAGACCCATCCTTCTTCATCTAAGCCCTCCTTAGACCCATCCTGTGTCTTTTAGGCCTGTCCTTTGACCCATCCTTCATCCTTGGACCCCTCCTTAGACCCACCCTTCATCTTTTAGCCCATCCTTCATCCTTGGACCCCTCCTTAGACCCACCCTTCATCTTTTAGCCCATCCTTCATCCTTGGATCCCACCTTAGACCCATCCCCTGACCCCCCTTCATCCCTGACCCCTGTGAAGGGGAGCTGAGCCCAAACCCTCTCATCTCCCAGCTGTGGTTCCCTTGCCCTGCTGCTGTGGCCAGGTCCCTGAGCTCCAAGGAACATCCTTGGGAAGCAGCTGGAGAGGGAGGGTGGGAGCACAACCTGGCCCTGGGGATGTGCTGAGTCCCAGCAGCTGCTGGACAGGATGGACAATGACATTTTTGTGGTGCACCTAGGTCAGGTTTGGGCTGGGATGAGGCTCCTCCAGCTCAAGGCAGCTGGATTTGGGCTGAATTTTCCATGAGTTCTCCTTATCCTGTGTGGCTGCAGTGACATTCTGGGTGTGGGTGGTTTCCTGGTGGAAAAACCTGCTGGTTCAAATCCTTCTGAGGGTTCATTTCCTCCCCTTTTGCCTCAATGGCACCAAGGTAGATTTTTGGTGGGATTTGTCCAGACTGGGATGAGGATTTCCTGGCTGGGTGCAGTCAGATGTGAAGGTCAGATGTGACCTGGTGATAGAGCACATCCCAGCTTCTTCTTTTCCTTTTTCCTTGAATTATTTCCAACTTTAACTTCAGACACTTTCTGTCCTGGGGGTGTTTTTTCTCCATCCCACATTACAAATTCCTGACAATGGGATATTCCCTGTGGCACTTGGCCAAGTCCACTGCACAACTGGGGCCATCATGGCGCAGAGGTGAAAAATTGAATACCAGACCACAAAAACCTGGGAGCAGAGGGGACAGAGGTGAAAAACTGAATCCCAGACTTTCAAAAACCTGGGAGCAGAAGGGACAGAGGTGAAAAACCAATTCCCAGACTTCTAAAAACCTGGGAGCTGATGGCAGAGAGGTGAAAAATTGAATCCCACACCCACAAAAACCTGGGACCGGAGGGCCCAGAGGTTAAAAATTGAATCCCAGACTTTCAAAAACCTGGGAGCAGAAGGATCAGAGGTGAAAAACTGAATCCCAGACCCACAAAAACCTGGGAGCAGAAGGGACAGAGGTGAAAAACGGAATCTCAGGCCTCTAAAAACCTGAGAGCAGAGGGCAAAGAGATGAAAAATTGAATCCCAGACCTCCAAAAAACTGGGAGCAGAGGGGAGAGAGGTTAAAAACCAATTCCCAGACTTCTAAAAACCTGGGAGCTGATGGCAGAGAGGTGAAAAATTGAATTTCAGGCCTCTAAAAACCTGGGAACAGAGGGCCCAGAGGTGAAAAACTGAATCCCAGACTTTCAAAAACCTGGGAGCTGAGGCCACAGAGGTGAAAAACTGAATCCCAGACCTCCAAAAACCTGGGAGCAGAAGGCACAGAGGTGAAAAATTGAATTCCAGGCCTCCAAAAACCTGGGAGGTAAGGGCAGAGAGGTGAAAAATTGAATCCCAGACCCACAAAAATCCTGGGCACAGAGGTGCAGGGGTGAAAAACTCAATCCCAGACCCACAAAAACCTGGGAGCAGAGGGCAGAGAGGTGAAAAATTGAATTTCCGGCCTCTAAAAACCTGGGAACAGAGGGCCCAGAGGTGACAAACTGAATTCCAGACCTCTAAAAATCAGGGAGCTGAGTGCCCAGAGGTGAAAAACTGAATCCCAGACTTTCAAAAACCTGGGAGCAGAAGGGACAGAGGTGACAAACTGAATCCCAGACCTCTAAAAACCTGGGAGGTGAGGGCAAAGAGGTGAAAAATTGAATCTCAGGCCTCTAAAATCTGGGAGCAGATGACAGAGAGGTGAAAAATTGAATCCCAGACCCCCAAAAACCTGGGAGCTGAGGTCTTCTCCACCATCCCCACCCCACCGAGCAGCCCCTGCTTAGGCTGTGCCTCAGATTTAATCATTTAAGCTGTTCCTAAACAGGCCCTGATGGATCATTAATTCTGCTGCTCCTCAACCTTGATCATAATGACGTTTCCCCTTGTAGCAATTCCCATCCACCTGGTGGATCGATGCTGGGATGTTCTGCATGGGCAGCATTCAGGAGGGCATCCAGGCAGCTCCTGTGACATTGCCCAGCTTTGGAAAGGCAGGTGGGCTCCTGGCACTGGGCACGGGCAGGAGATGGATGTTTGCAGAGCAGGTGGATGCAGCAGGACGTGCCCAGCGTGTGGAAATGATCCATATGGAGCCTCTTGCCAAGGTGGGCACTGGCACCTGGGCTGTGCCAGCCCTGGGGTGGCAGCAGGAGCAGGGCAGGGCTGTCCCCTGTGAGACACCTCAGATCTTGGGGGCACTTTTGGGTCCCTCATGACCTGGAGGGGCTGGAGCGTGTCCAGGGCAGGGAACGGAGCTGGGAAGGGGCTGGAGCCCCAGGAGAGGCTGAGGGAGCTGGGCAGGGGCTCAGCCTGGAGCAAAGGAGGCTCAGGGGGCCCTTGTGGCTCTGCACAGTTCCTGCCAGGAGGGGACAGCCGGGGGGGTCGGGCTGTGCTCCAGGGAACAGGGACAGGAGCAGAGGGAACGGCCTCAGGCTGGGCTGGGCAGCTCAGGGTTGGTATTTGGGAATATTTCCTCATGGAAAGGGCTGTCCAGCCTGGCACAGCTGCCCAGGGCAGTGCTGTATCCCCATCCTTGGGGAGATTTAGAACCTTTGTGGATGTGGCACCTGGGGACTCCATGATTTCCAAGTATCCCATGAGTGTGACAGCATTTACAGGGGTCTTAGGATGAGGGAAGAGATGAGGATTTGACCCCATGTTTGAGAAGGCTTGATTGATTATTTTATGATATATGTTATATTAAACTATACTAAAAGAATAGAAGAAAAGGTTTTCATCAGAAGGCTGGCTAAGAATAGAATAAAATGATAACAAAGGTTTGTGGCTCGAACAGAGAGTCTGAGCCAGCTGACTGTAATTGGCCATTAATTACAAACAACCACATGAGACCAATCCCAGACTCACCTGTTGCATTCCACAGCAGTAGATAATCAATGTTTACATTTTGTTCCTGAAGCCTCTCAGCTTCTCAGGACGAAAAAATCCTAAAGAAAGGATTTTTCATAAAAAGATATCTGCAACACATGATCTCCATGCTGTTATTCATCCCGAGACCAGAGCCCAGCCTGGAACTCCAGCGAGGGGCAGTGCAGGAATTTGGAGAGCAAAACGAGCAGCATCTCTCCCTGTGCTTCCAAATCATCCCCCTGATTAATCTCGCTGCTGCTGCCGGGCTGTGGGAGCTGTGCACAGCTCCTGGAATGTGTCCAGCTCCCTCAAAGGATGCTTTGCACACCGTGAGGTGACAGTGATGAGTGGCCCCCGTACCAACCTGGCTCCGTGCTGCAACGATCCCGCTGCTCCGGGCTGCGGCGCTCCTTAGGAGTGTCATTAATGTTAATTACGGCCCTGCTATTCCAGCCGGAGCCGCTGGAGCTTTACGGTGCTCAGAGGAGAAACTTCTCACCGTGTCCTTTAATGAGGAGTTGAGGCTCCTTTCGGAGGCAGACGGGCGTGAGGATGAATTTAGATAAGGATGAGCATCCTGGGAGAGGCGGCACCGCGTTCCTGGCTGGGAGGGAGGGCACGGGGAGGGCAGGGGAGGGCACGGGGAGGGCAGGGGCTGTGGCAGTGCTGGTCAGGAGGGCACTGACCACTCTGCTGGGCTTGGCACGGCCTCCCCTTACAGCCCCGATCATTGGCATTCACCTATCTGAGAGGGAATCTCTCCTGAGCTCTGCCCAGCTCTGTCTGCCAGCCCGGGAGCAGCTCCCCTGCTCATTTCTTTGCGGTTCAAGAGGTTGGTGAGAGCTTCTCCTGCCCCTCCTGCCATCCCAGCCCTGCCCTCTGTGCTGGCCCAGGCTGGCCGAGAGCTCCAGGGGATTCCTTGGTGATAATGGGGTGAAAACCAAAAGCAGGGAGTGTTCCTCAGAGCCCAGAGGAGGCCGTGGAGGTGCTCCAAGGGCTGGAGCTCCTCTGCTCGGGAGCTGGGGCTGCCCCTGCATCCCTGGAATGTCCCAGGCCAGGTTGGACAGGGCTGGGAGCAGCCTGGGACAGTGGGAGGTGTCCCTGCCATGGCAGAGGTGGCACTGGGTGATCCTGTGGGAATCTCTGTGGTCTTCAGGCCACCCATCCCTGTGTTCTGGAGCCAGGCTGGGAGAGCTGGGGGGTGCTCCTCTGGACAGGAGAAGGCTCCAGGGAGAGCTCAGAGCCCCTGGCAGGGCCTGAAGGGGCTCCAGGAGAGCTGGAGAGGGACTGGGGACAAGGGATGGAGGGACAGGACACAGGGAATGGCTCCCAGTGCCAGAGGGCAGGGATGGATGGGATATTGGGAATCAGGAATTGTTCCCTGTGAGGGTGGGCAGGCCCTGGCACAGGGTGCCCAGAGCAGCTGTGGCTGCCCCTGGATCCCTGGCAGTGCCCAAGACCAGGCTGGACATTGGGGCTGGGAGCAGCCTGGGACAGTGGGAGGTGTCCCTGCCCATGGGATGAGCTTTAAGGTCCCTTCCATCCCAAACCATTCCAGGATTGTCTGGTCTGGGGCAGGTCTGCCCCACCTGGCTGAGGTTGTGCAGTCTGGGGATGGTGAAGCCCCTCAGGGTGCCCATCCAGGGGCTGAATCCCTGGGGAAATTTCTCCATCTGAGGGAGGCTCAGCCCCAGCAGCCCTGGCTGGCCCCAGGTCACCCCCAGAGCCCTCAAAGCAACGTAACAGTGGCAACCAAGAAAACAGAAAGGGCTTAATGAGAAACAGCTCCAGCTCCAGGATCCTGGCAATTACCTCTGTCAGCTCCTTCCTGCCCCTGTCTGCTCCCTGTGCTGTTCCTGCAGCCCTGAGGAGGAGGAGGAGGAGGAGGAAGGGGGAAAAAACCTGTTTGGCTCAAACTCCCTTCAAAGAATCTCCCAGCTTTATAATTTGCAGCTGTAATAAAAAAAGTTCCACTCTGTGCTTGGAAAAGAGAATAATAGATCAGTCAGAGTCGAGCTGGATATTCAGGCATCCAGGGAAGTGGGGACAGGCACTTGGATAAATATTTAAGTGCTGAGGCTTTGATATGAAGGAGCTGCTTTTCCTCTGGCCAGGGGAGGGAGGGATTGTTGCCTCTTGATGGGAATGAGGAGGATAAATGGAACATCTGCAGGATATTCTGTGTTTGTTTCTTTATCTCGAGCCCAGCTTGTTCAGGAGTGTGAACATTGTGTGGAGCTTGCTCAGGTTTGGGTGGAGAATGAAGGAATTAATCTTTTCAGGCAGGTTCAAAAAAATCCTCAGCCTTGAATGCTGAAGATCCTTCAGAAGTTGGTGCCACCCTGAGTGCACCAGGGGGTTTGGGTGGCACTGGGCACGGAGCTGTGAGTTTATCCCAGTGCCAAGGGTGACCTGGGGCTGAGACAGCTCCAGCTGGGCTGGCTGTGATCCCAACTCCCCAAGGCCGTGTGGGAATGCTCAGACTCCTCAGCCAGGGTGGGGTTTTAATGGTTTATTTGAGAAAAAAAGTCGGATTTTGCCATCTGTGTGCCAATATGGGAACAGGAAGGGAGAAGGGGCAGAAATTCTGCAGAGAGGTTTTGCTAAGGAGGGACAGGACACAGGGAATGGCTTCCCCCTGCAGGGATGGGTGGGACATTGGGAATTGGGAATTGTTCCCTGCGAGCACAGACTGGATCCCTGGGACAGTGGGAGGTGTCCCTGCCCATGGCAAGGTTGGGATAAAATGATCTTCAGTCTCCCTTCCCACCAAACCATCCCTGCCTGAAACAATGCCAGAGTCCATCTGAGGCTTTTCTTCCTTTATTTTTTGCCATTTCAAAGAATTCCAGAGTGAATCTGAGTGTTTTCTTCCTTTTTATTTGCCATTCCAAAGAGTCAATTTGAAGATTTTCTTCCCCTTTTGTGCCATTCCAAAGAATTCCAGAGTCAATCTGAGTGTTTTCTTCCCTTTTTTTTCACCATTCCAAAGAATGCCAGAGTGAATCTGAAGATTTTCTCCCTTTTTGTGCCATTCCAAGAATTCCAGAGTGAATCTGAGTGTTTTCTTCCTTTTAATTTGCCATTCCAAAGAGTGAATTTGAAGATTTTCTTCCCTTTTTTTTTTAACATCCTAAAGAATTCCAGAGTGAATCTGAAGCTTTTCTCCCTTTTTTTCACCATTCCAAAGAATGCCAGAGAGAATCTGAGTGTTTTCTTCCCTTTTTTTTCACCATTCCAAAGAATGCCAGAGTGAATCTGAAGCTTTTCTCCCTTTTTTTCACCATTCCAAAGAATTCCAGAGAGAATCAGAGTGTTTTTTTCCCTTTTTTTTTTTGTCATTTCAAATATGCCAGAGAGAATCTGAAGATTTTCTCCCTTTTTTTGCCATTCCAAAGAATTCCAGAGTGAATCTGAGTGTTTTCTTCCTTTTTATTTGCCATTCCAAAGAGTGAATTTGAAGATTTTCTTCCCCTTTTTTCCCATTCCAAAGAATTCCAGAGTGAATCTGAGTGATTGAATCTGAGTGTTTTCTTCCCTTTTAAAATATTTTTTGCCATTCCAAAGAATGCCAGAGTGAATCTGAGTGTTTAAATCAGATTTTCTTCCCTTTTTTGCCATTCCAATGGATGCTGCTGGTGGAGGAGGCACGGGGGCAGCACTTCCCCTGCTCCTTGCTCTGATTTAATGGGAATATTGTGCAATTCAAGCACTCCAAAAGCCACAAATCTTCGGGGCTGAATCCTGGCCAGGCTGCAGCGATCTTTAATCCTTTACAGCTGAAATACCGAGGAGAGGATTTTTATTTTTATTTTTATTTTTATTTTTATTTTTATTTTTTTTTCTCCCACTCTATTTCCCTTCCTTTAAGAGCAAGGCTTGTGTGGAAATTGGTGTGTGCTGAGGAGGAGCAAAGTGGTGAATAAAACATCCCCTGGCTCCTGCAGGGGCAGCTCCTGCCCTGTGGTTCAATCTTAAATTAAATTTAATTCTTTTAAATGGCAATAAGAATGGGAGTGACAACAAATGCCTGCAGAGCAGGTTGATACTTACTCGATTTCTGGGTTTTTAAAGAGTTGGGAATGGAGGGTGAGTCCTGCCAGAGGCTGGGGAATGACTGGGGTGTCCTCTTTGGGATGTTTTTTTGGGATGAGCCCTATTCCAGGATCATCACAGTGAACATTGACTCAGTTTCTGGGTTTTTTAAGAGTTGGGAATGGAGATGAGCCCTGCCAGGGGCTGGGGAATGACTGGGGTGTTCCCTTTGGGGTGTTGTTTGGGATCAGCCATATCCCAGGAGCAGCACAGTGAACATTGACTTGATTTCCAGTTTTTTTAAGAGTTGGGAATGGAGATGAGCCCTGCCAGGGGCTGATTGGGGTGTCCCCTTTGGGATGTTTTTTGGGATCAGCCATACTCCAGAAGTATCACAGCCCTGTGAACATTGACTCAATTTCCAGGTTTTTTAGGAGTTGAGAATGGAGATGAGCCCTGCCAGGGGCTGGGGAATGTTTGAGGTGTCCCCTTTGGGATGTTTTTTTGGGATCAGCCATATCCCAGAAGCACCCCAGCCCCGTGATGGATTTTTCCTCCCTGTAACACACGGATCCCGCAGTGCCCATCCTCACATCCCAGCTTCTCCCAGCACCTCCTGCTCCTCCAGCCACCAAACCAGCCCGGGACATCCCAGCAGGGCAAAACCTCCTTTCTGCGGGCTCCTTTCTGTGGAAATCCCCAACAATCATCCCCACCCTCCCTGCAGCTCCCTCTGTCACTCCTGCCCTCCCCTGGAAGCGGTGACGAGCCCTTTGTGCCGCTGTCTGCTCCTGTTTTTCAGCTCCTGTTGAAATTCTCTATTTTTCCCCTCCCCAAGCGGGTGATAAGCGTTTGACTGATCCCACCGAGCAGGCGGGGATGAGCCATTCAGGCGGGATTGACACCTCAAGGGATTTGCATTAAACGCTTCAAACTCGCTCGGCTTTTTTTTCTTTTTAATTATTTTTTTTATACCCCATTTCTTTTTCTTCTTCTTTTTTTTTCACTCATCATTATATATTTAGCAAATTCCTGCATGAAATTACAGCCCCGATGGTTGGCATTCACCTATCTGAGAAGGAATCTCTCCTTGCACTGATTTTCCCGAGCATCCCGAGGCAGGAATTAACCCCGATGCTCCACGAGCTCTGCACTGAGGGGTTGGTTTGGGCTCTCCCGACCGAGGGATGGATGGGAAAAGGAAGGAAAAAGGAGGAAAAAAGGAGGAAAAAGGAGAAAAATGAGGAATTTGGGTCTGCAGAGGGTTATGGGGTGGTAAGAGGTGAAGGAGAGGGAGATGCTGGAGGTGCTCACGATGTGCCAAGGGCTGAGATTTTGGGAAAGGTTTGGGAAGCCAAGGGTGGCGTGGAGCAGGAGCTGATCCCAGTGTGCTGCTGGGAACCTTCAGGGAGGAGTAGAATCCTGGGAATTCCCGGATTTTGGGCCTTCTGGAGCAGGGAAGACAGTGGGACAACCGTGGAGAGAGGCAAAAAAAATAGTGGGGATGTCCAGATTTTGGGATCTGCTCCAAATCCGGCAGAGAAGGCACCCTTGGCCCATGGTGGCATTTTCCTGCCATCCCTGGAGGGTGCTGTGGGCGTCTCTTAGATTTTGGGGGGCTCCAAGCCTTGAGATGGACCAGGTGTGGCTCTCTCAAAAACCTTTGGAGCCGAAATAAAAAATATCTGCTCTGTAATCCTGCCTCCCTTTCCCAGAACAGGGCTGTCTTGGGCCTTATCCCTATGGAAAATTGAAATTAAGTTGATTATTCCCCTTGGTTTGGTTTGGTTTATTTGTTTGTTTGTTTAGTTTAGTTTAGTTTTGGAAGGATGGAGGTTGGTGGATTGATGATGGATGGATGGATGGATGGATGGATGGATGGATGGATGGATGATGGATGGATGGATGGATGGATGGATGGATGGATGGATGGATGGATGGATGGATGGAGGGATGAGGGATGGATGGATGGATGAGGGATGGATGGATGGATGCATGGATGGATGGATGGATGGATGATGGATGGATGGATGGATGGATGGATGATGGATGGATGGATGGATGGATGGATGGATGACCTCTCATGGCAACAAGTCCTTTCTGCGGTGCCCATGATTGGCCTCACCCCCCAGCCCTGCCCCAAGGATGATTTTTGACCCTTTTTTGCCCAAGAAGCCCCAAACAAAGGTGAGTTTGCTCCATGTCCCTCAGACACTCCTTATCCCCAAGGCAGGGGACAGGATCCCTGTCCCTGTGAGCCCCCTGTGCCAGGGGCTTTCCATGGGTGCTCCTGCTCCTCTCCAGGCTTCAGTCCTTGCCCCCCTTCCCTCAGGATGGGGATCAAAGCCATGGGCAGATGGGCAGCCAGCCCAGTCACCCAGTTGGATCCTGGTGTTTATTATTCTTTATTATTTTTTCTTCTCCTGAAGAAACAGAGAGAGGAAAAAAAAATCTCTCTCTGTCCAAAATCACTCATCCTTCCTAATAATGAGAGCTGTCAGCAGCCCTGCTTGGCGAGGAAATGATGCTCGCAGTAAATATTTGGTCTGGAACTGATTTATGGGTGGAAAAAAACGAGATTAGTGCTTAATCACTGCCTTTCAGGAAGGGCTTTGGGCCGGGGTTGAGCTCAGGGGGGCTGGGGCCATGCCAGGGGAGCAGCTCTGGGATTTTTGGTGGAGGACCCTGTGGTGGGGTTGGGATTGAGGAGCAGCAGAGGAGGGGATGGACTGGATTTGGGGCCGCCAGGCAGGGTTAAATGGGATATTGGGAATCAGGAATTGTTCCTGGCAGGGTGGGCAGGCCCTGGCACAGGGTGCCCAGAGCAGCTGTGGCTGCCCCTGGATCCCTGGCAGTGCCCAAGGCCAGGCTGGACACTGGGGCTGGGAGCACCTGGGACAGTGGGAGGTGTCCCTGCCCGTGTCCTTTAATGAGCTCCAATGTCCCCTCCCACCCCACCCATTCCATGGCTCCGTGACCATCAGCTGTGGGGCTGACCCAAGGAGTTCCAGCCAGGAGAGCTGCTCAGCTGGACCAGCCTGGAGCATCCACCCCATCCTGAGCCCAGAGCACCCAAAGGGGTCCTTGCAGCCACCCTAAACACGGCAGCAGCTTTCCTGTGTGAGGAAATAATTAACTTATTAGAGAGTGGTTTAATTTTCTTCATTAAGAGGCCATTTCCTATCGCCTGGCAGGGCCAGATGCCCCCTGGGCACCGCTGGGAGTGGTGGGACATGCTGAGCTCCAGGGCCTGCCCATCCTGCACAGGAACAATTCCTAATTCCCAATATCCCATCCATCCCTGCCCTCTGGCACTGGGAGCCATTCCCTGTGTCCTGTCCCTCCATCCCTTGTCCCCAGTCCCTCTCCAGCTCTCCTGGAGCCCCTTCAGGCCCTGCAAGGGGCTCTGAGCTCTCCCTGGAGCCTGCTCCTGCTCCAGGTGAGCACCCCCAGCTCTCCCAGCCTGGCTCCAGCCCTTGCAGCATCTCTGGTGCCTCCTCTGGGCTGGCTCTGCAGCAGCTCCAGGTCCCTGCAGTGCTGTGCCCAGGGCTGGATGCAGTGCTCCAGTTGGGATGCAGGATTATGGATGGAGCATTCCAGGAATCCTTGAGGTGTTGCATTGCCAGGATGTTCTCCAAGGATCTCTGTCCCAGATTCTGCAGATCCCCAGCGGGCTGAGCTGCCTTTCCCAGGGCTCTCTCTGCTCCTCTCTCCATGGCAGCCGGAGCGGATGAGCTGGAGCAGCTCTGAGTGCCAGGATCCTGCAGCCCGGCCCATCTGAGCTGCTACAGTCACTCTGCATCCCAAACCCTTCCAGTCTGGTGCAGCTTTGGGATCATCTGAGCCAGCAGAGCAACACTGGGCTTTGTCCCAGTGTGGAAAAATGGGACAGGAGGGAGAGGCAGGCGATTCCTCCCCTTGCTCTGCAGAATTTAATTCCTGAGGAACTTCCCCCAGTGTTTTGGGTTTCCACACCACGGCCCTGTGGTGATTCCTGGGACTCTCTTGGGGTCTCTCACACTCTCCACTGCAGCCCACCCTTGCCTGGGCCCTTTATTTGATGTAATGACATTAAATGTGACCATTTAGGGGATTTGACAAGTAAGGCTGAGGCTGACGAGCTTTTGGACCAATTTTGTTTTTTCCACCCAGGTTCTCAAGAGGAAAAGCTCTGGAGCATTCCTTAATGAAAATTGCCTTTGTTTGATGGTGGGGAGGGATTGGGAATTCCCACTGGGAATCTGCATTAATTATCACACGGGAGATGATGCAGCAGCACCCCCATCCCACGGGTGCCACCAGCCCGTCCCCACCTCCTTTCCCTTCACTTCTTCCCTCCTTTTTCCTCTTTTCCCTCCCAGAGTGAAGAAGAAGAACAAGCCCCTGAACCTCAAGATCCACAACAGCGTGGGGAGCTGCGAGAACATCCCGGCGCAGCGCTCGCCGCTGCTCTCCGAGCGCTCCCTGCGCTCCTTCTTCGTGGGCTACCCGCCCTTCCTGCCCTCCACCCCGCCCGTCCACACCGACGCCACCTTCTCTGCAAGTGAGTGTCCCCTCTGCCCGGGGCTGGGACGTTGTGACCGCGCTCACAGGGGTTTGCAGGGTGAGAGATGGCGCAGGCGTCCTTTGTGAAAAATCCTTTCTGTAGGATTTTTCCTGCTGGAGCTGAGAAGCTCAGTGACAAATGTAAACAATTATTATCTGCTGCTGTGGAATGCAACAGGTCCACCTGGGATTGGTCCTCTGTAGATGTTTGGATTTACTGACCACTCATGTGGAGCTGCTCTTGCTCTCTGCAGACACAGACCTTTGTTATTCATTCTTTCTATCTCTCTTTTTAGCATAGCCAGCTTCTGAAGAAGCTCCCTTTCCTTTCTATCTCTATGTAGTATAGTTATAATGTTATATATATATCATAATACAATAAATCAAGCCTTCTGATCATGGAATCAGGATTCCTGACTCTTCCATCCTCTGAAGACCTCTGTGACCACTGTCACAGAGAGAGAGATGGGAATGTTGATTCCGTGATCAGAAGGCTTGATTTGTTATTTTATGATATATATATATATATATATAACATTATGGCTATACTAAAAAGAAATAGAAGGAAAAGGCTTCTTCAGAAGCTGGCTAAGCTAAGAATAGAATAGAAAGAATGAATAACAAAGAATAGAATAGAAAATATGAATAACAAAGAATAGAATAGAAAGAACGAATAACAAAGAATAGAATAGAAAGAATGAATAACAAAGAATAGAATAGAAAGAATGAATAGAATAGAATAGAATAGAATAGAATAGAATAGAATAGAATAGAATGAATAACAAAGAATAGAATAGAAAGAATGAATAACAAAGAATAGAATAGAATAGAATAGAATAGAATAGAATAGAATAGAATAGAATAGAATAGAATGAATAACAAAGAATAGAATAGAATAGAATGAATAACAAAGAATAGAATAGAATAGAATAGATAGAATAGAATAGAATAGAATAGAATAGAATAGAATAGAATAGAAAGAAAGAATTAATAACAAAGAGAGCCAGCTCTGCCGTGAGTGGTCAGTAAATCCAAACATCCACAGGAGACCAATCACAGATGCACCTGTTGCATTCCACAGCAGCAGATAACCATTGTTTACATTCCTTGCTGAAACTTCTCAGCTTCAGCAGGAAAAATCCTAATGAAAGGACTTTAATGAAAAGATGTCTGTGACAGGAGATGCCAGGCAGGGGATGGGACTGGGGAGTTTTGGAGTCAGTGGCTTGGAGGATATTGATTGAGTGTCATGGAATGAGCCCAGCCCTTGTGGAGGAGCCTCATGTTGGTGTTTGGAGATCTGTGGGTGCTTCTGGGCAAAGATAGCCCCAAAAATTTGATGATTTCTGGTTCTTGCTGAAGGCCACAGAGGTTTTTGTGCTGTCTGGGGTGGTGGCACTGCCTGGATGTCACAATCTGAGGGCTGCTTTGTAAACCTTTGTGGTTTCACCTCTGTGTTTAAACCCCTCCTGCTTGCTGGATGTGGAGTTTTGGGAAGCCAGTCCTGGTGCAAACCCCCTGGAGCTGATCCCACCTGGCAGGGCTGTGTCCTCTCCCAGGAGGTGCTGGTGGTGGCACTCACTGGCTGGGTTTGGCTCTGTGAGCTCACCCGGGTCTGGGAGGAACAGCCTGGCCCGCATTTCCTGGTCCCACACCAGTGCTGGGATTAATTCCACAGGGATTGAAGCTTTTCCAGGCCAGGCGTGGCTCTTGGCCCGAGAAGAACTTCCCTGGAGGAAACACGTGGCAGCTGCTGGGAGCGATTCCCTGCCAAGCTCCCTTTGCCTTTTGTTCCTCAGCTAAACCTTCCTCCAGCTCCACATCCAGGCTGGGTTTCTGTCACCTTCCCTTCCCTGGATTTTTCCCTTGTTTCCTTTCTGGAAATGTCTTCTTGGCTTGTTTTGGGGTCTTCCACTTGTTCCTCCTGCTCAAGAAGCAGGCTGGAGAAGGTTTTGCAGCTAGAGGGCTTGCAGCCAGATTTCCCTTTCTCCTTTCCTTTCCTTTCCTTTCCTTTCCTTTCCTTTCCTTTCCTTTCCTTTCCTTTCCTTTCCTTTCCTTTCCTTTCCTTTCCTTTCCTTTCCTTTCCTTTCCTTTCCTTTCCTTTCCTTTCCTTTCCTTTCCTTTCCCTTTTTCCTTTCCCCTTTTTCCTTTCCCCTTTTTCCTTTCCCCCTTTTCCTTTCCCATTTCTTTCCCATTTTCCCTTCCTCTTTCCTTTCCCTCTTTTCCTTTCCCCTTTCTTTTTCCTTTCCCCTTTTTCCTTTCCCCTTTCTTTTTCCTTTCCCGTTTCTTTTTCCCATTTTCCCATTTCCCCTTTCCCATTTTCCCTTTCCTTCTTTTCCTTTCCCTCTTTTCCTTTCCCCTTTCCTTTCCCCTTTTCCTTTCACCTTTTCCTTTCCCCTTCTTCCTTTCCCTTCCCCAGCAGTCCCTGAGGGCTCATCCAGCCAGTCCTGCTGTCCTTTTCCCCCTGTCCCTTTGCCTTTGGGGACAGTGGCACCTGGCAGGAGCCCTGCATGCAGACCATGCTGCTCCCAGAGATTTCCAACACCCGACTCCAGGTTTGCCCAGACCGAGGGGCATTTCTGCCTTGGAATTGTCTGTGCTCAGCTCACAGCCCAGACCAACAGAGCAGGAAGCACGGACCAAACCCCATTCCCAGTCCCCCCTGGAGTGTCTCCTTGGATTAGTTTTGCTCAGTGTTGGATTCTGTGCCGTGCTGTGACATCCTGATGGGACGTGGCACTGCCACAGAGGGACGCGATGGCAGTGATGGGCTGGCAAGTGACTCACCCTGCCTGAGAGGTGTCTCCTCTCATTCCCTCCAACCTCCCTGGCTGCTGGGAATGTTTTTGGGCTGGATGGGAGCTGGGTTTCCCCAGCTGGTTGATCCTTGCTGGGAGGGAGGGGATCAGTGCAGCTGTTTTGTTGTGGTTGAGATGGAGACAATGCAAAGCAACACACTCTGTTTGCAGAAGGTTTCAAACCTGTTTTTGTTACAGCATGCATGCTTGTTGTACATTCTCATAAAGCTCATAAGTTCATACTCTATCATTGATCAGGAAAGACAAAAAAAGTGCTCATTGGAGCAGGCAGTTACAAGTTTCTCTTATTTATCCTTCTCTTTCTTGGTTTCTTTGTCAATGAGCTTGGTAGGAAATTCTTTCAGGGGTAAACATGGATCCTCTTACCAAACTTCTCTCTGGCTCACAGAAGTCACTGTAAAACCTGTTCCACACTGTTTGATCCTTGCAGGATCAACATCCATGTGAGGGAGTTACACCAAGCAGGGTGGATGTTTGTTTGTTTGTAGGGAGCAGAATCATGGGGTGATTTGGGCTGGAAGGGAGCTGGAAGCTCATCCCTGTCCATGGGCAGGGACATCTCCCACTGGAGAGGTTGCTCCAAGCCCTCCCTGCATCCCAAGGATTCTCTGTCCCCATCCTTGTGGTGGTTCAACAGCTGAGCTCTCCACAATATCCCATCCTTGTGTTTTCTTCTAAAAATCCCTCTTCCCTTTTCCCCCTGTGGGAGCAGCACAGCAGCACCCAGATGCTCTGGATTGCTGTGGAATTACTTCCCTAAGCACGGAAACACAGAAATTGTTTGTGTTGTCAGCTGGAGATGGGTGAGGGGAGCCCAGGCAGGCCCTGCCCATCCCTGGCTGTCTCTCCATGATTTCCTTTCCACAGCCTTGCTGCTCCTGGCAGGAGCACGTTCCCATCTGAGTCATCCCTGGCCCGGGTCAGGAGAGGGTTTGGATGCTTCCCTCTGGTTTTTAACATCCCTTTGTCCTGATGGGAATGGATTTTCACAGAGGGCTGGAGGGAGCTGCAGAAGGAGCCTTTTCCTCCAGCAAATCTGGCTGGGGGAATCACAGGATCATGGAATATCCTGAGCTGATCCTCAGGGATCACTGATCCAGCTCCTGTCCCTGCCCAGACCCCCAACAATCCCACCCTGTCCATCCCTGGCAGTGCTGCCCAAAGGCTCCTGCAGCTCTGGCAGCCTCGGGGCCGTGCCCATTCCCTGGGCAGTGCCAGCACCTCTGGGGGAAGAACCTTGCCCTGATCTCCACCTAAACCTCCCAGCACAGCTCCAGCCATTCCTGTCACTGTCTTAGGGAGCAGAGACCCGAGCTGCCCCTCAGAAGTTGTAGAACTGGTTCAATGTGGTCTCCAGGATGTCCCCTCCCTGCCCAGTCCTGTGTGACACCTCTGTCACAGCCACTGTGCTGCTGCTCTGCCCTGGGGGGATTCTCCTGGTCCTGCCTCCTCCCCTCGGCTTTGTGAGTGAGGAATTTGCAGTTTATGGTGTCGAGCATGAGCAGGATCCCAGCCAGGCATGGCCAAGTGACAAGTGCTGAGATGCCACCAGGGCTCCTTGAGCCCCCCCAGCTGCTGGAAGAGCCCCTGGAGGGCTGACCTCAAGCAGGTCTGGTGGAATCCAGGAAAATGTCCAGAGGGTTGGGGTGGGAATCCCAGAGCCTTAAATCCAGCTTTTCCTTTGGAAAGCACCAGGCTGGACCCAAGGATGTGACAGTGGTGCTGAAGGTGACACGGGGGAGCAGCCAGTGCCACCCATGCCCCCTCTCCATGGTCACCCCACAGTGCTGGGGTGGCTTTGGGGGCAGACACTTCTCCCTAATGCTGTCCCAGCCCCAGCCACCTCCAGGAGGGGAATTCCCAAAGGGAACCAACCTCCTTTCTTGGGGACCCTGACCCTGCATGAGCCATGACAGGAGCACTCTCCAGCTGTGCTGGCAGCTCCCTGCAGCCACATCTGGCCACAGCTGGCAGTGAGGCTAGGAAGGAAGGAAGGAAGGAAGGAAGGAAGGAAGGAAGGAAGGAAGGAAGGAAGGAAGGAAGGAAGGAAGGAAGGAAGGAAGGAAGGAAGGAAGGATCTGACTCCATGTTCTCAGAAGGCAAATTTATTTTTTTACGATGCTATATTATATTAAATAATACTAAACTATACTATACTAAAGAATACAGAAAGGATACTTACAGAATGCTAAAAAGATAATAATGAAAACTTGTGACTCTCTCCAGAGTCCTGACACAGCTTGGCCCTGATTGGCCAAAGAGTGAAAACAACTCCCAGCAGAATCCAATGGAACAATCACCTGTGGGTGAACAATCTCCAAACACATTCCACACCAGCACAACACAGGAGAAGCAAATGAGATAAGAATTGTTTTCCTTTTCTCTGAGGCCTCTCAGCTTCCCAGGAGAAGAATCCTGGGCAAGGGGATTTTTCAGAAAATGTGATGGTGACAGACAGGGACACTTCCCAAATTCCATGTGGAATATCTGCCACGTGCACTCATGGAGGGAGCAGGTGATGCCTTTGTGCCTTGAATCCTGCATGGATTTCTATCCTGGGGAGGGAAAGCTGCTGGAGCAGCTGCTCTAGGATCTCTCCCATCCTATTTTGGCCCTAAAAGCAGCACGAGCAAGGCCTGGGGTGTCTCATGAAGGGATTTTGCTGCTTGGCTCCCAGCTGGGACCATGGGGAGCTAAACCCAGAGTGGTGGGGAGACTCTGGGACAGTGTCCCTGGAGCTGCCACAGGCTGAGACATTGGAACTCTGTCACTGCAGCTGGCACAGGGTGCCCAGAGCAGCTGTGGCTGCCCCTGGATCCCTGGCAGTGCCCAAGGCCAGGCTGGACATTGGGGCTGGAGCAGCCTGGGACAGTGGGAGGTGTCCCTGCCATGGCAGGGGTGGCACTGGATCATCTTTAGGCTTCTTTCCCACCCAAACCATTCCATGGATATTATGATTTATCTCTGGACCAGGATTTTCACCTGGTGGTGGAGATACTCCTAATCCTGAATTTCTTCTGCTGTTGAACTCTTTTGGGAAGAGGCTCCACCCTGGTGTCTCCTCCTAATCTCTCCATGGGACTCACCCATCTTGGGAGCATTTTGGTGACGTTTGGGATATTTGGGATAAGTGCAAAGTGTCCTGGCCATTCCTTAGCTTTGCACTTGAGCTTTGCACTTAGTGACTCATCCTGGGATTCTTACCAAGTCCACTTCCATCGATTTTCTCTGTCCCATTCATAATGGGAACGTGTTTGCTGTAGTACAGTTGGATTATGGTCTTTTCTGACCACTCTACAAATCCATTTCCCACATAGTAGGATAATGAGGGTTTGTTGATCAGGCTGTCTCTGTGATGGATAACACAGAGCTCCCACCAGCTCTCTGCCATCCAGACAGGGGCCAGGAGATGAGGAAGGGACAATTGTGACAAAGCAGTGCCCATCCCTGGGGTTCAGCACCGCTGCCACCCCTGGAAGATGCTCCAGGTGTCCTTGTGTCACAGACATCTCTTATGGAAAATCCTTTCCTTAGGATTTTTTCCTCCTGAGAAGCTGAGAGGCCTCAGGAGCAAAATGTAAACATTGATTATCTGCTGCTCTGGAATGCAACAGGTGCATCGTGATTAGTCCATGTTGGTTTGCTTGTAATTAATGGCCAATTAATGGCCAAGTGAGCTCGGACTCTCTGTCCAAGCCACAAACCTTTGTTATCATTCTTTCTTTTTCTATTCTTAGCCAGCCTTCTGATGAAATCCATTCTTCTGTTCTTTTAGTATAGTTTTAATATAATATATACCATAAAATAATAAATCAAGCCTTCTGATGGTGGAGTCAGATGCATCATTCTCTCTCCCCTTCGTCGCCTTTGATTTACAACATCCTTGGGGAGGCTTTGGGGCTCTCTGAGGACATCACCCACCCCAAGGAAGGTGCAACCCCAAAATAAAGAAATGGGGCAGCTCAGGTGCTTTTCTCCATGCAGGACATGCCCAGGCAGCCCAGCTGGGCCCCAGCCAGAATTCACCTGGTGATAATACCCCGACCTTGGCCTTATCACTGAGCAATGTAGGATATTCCAGATAGCTCAGTCCCTCTTGGGGACAGAGTGCCCGAATCCCCAGCCAGCTCACAGCTGTGGCTGCCCTTAGCAAGCTCAGTGATTTCAGCTCTTTAGTGATTCTCAGCTCTCTTAGGATCTCAGCTCTTTGCTTGCTTAGGGTGCCTTTGGCTGGGACAGGAGCAGATGCAAGGGAGGAGAAGGAGAGGTCCTGGTGGTTCCACAGCGATGGTTTATTGAGGGATCTGTGAAGGGTCCAGTGACAGCTCTGCTTCTGTCAAATGGGCTAAAACACCCGCTTTTTATAGGGTATAGGGGGATCCAAACTTGCCCAATAGTAAGGGTTAGGGGAAAAGTGACCTATAGGGTTACAGAGACAAGCTATGGGGCGAGGGGTAGAACACAGGAGCCTTTTTGCTGCCTCATCATGACTCAGCAGCTGCTACTGTGAAGTCTCAGCCCTCCATGGAGCTCTCACAAGCTCCACAGACTCTGCCACAAGCCGGGACAGCCGCGGGGGCAGCGGGGCCGTCACGGCCGCGGCAGCGCCGCCGCGTCCCCGTCACCTCCGAGGCGCCGGGTGCCACTCAGGAGCTGTCACAGCTGCCTGTCACCGCCGGGGAGCGGCTGCCAGGGCTCTGTGCCGTGTCGCCTGTCAGGGACACGCCGGAGGTGGCTGTCACCCGTCGCCCGGCCGGTTTCCCCCTTTCCCGGCTCCGCTGCCGGCACAGCTGATCCCATCAAGCGCGGCTGTTGATTTTGGGATGAGCCGAGCAGGAGCCCTGACCTTTGCGGAGGAAAACACGGTGTGGCACTGCCTGGCTGGGCTGTCACATCGGGAAGAGGGGTTTGGTTTTTGGGGACCCCTCGGGAGGCAGGGATGGGGTGGGTGGCCAGGGGATGTCTCCATGGGGCTGCTCAGTGGGTGCCACCCTGCGAAATTGCGCTTGTGCCCGGTGAAATGCCAGCTCGGAGCGGGGGGATGAGGTGAGGGGAATTATGGCCGGGGGAATTCGGATTTTGGAGGCAGGCAGGAGGCTGCTGGTGATAAATAAAGGTTTTAAATAATCGCTGGCACGGGGGCAGCTCCGGGGCGCTGGAGAGAGGCAGAGAGTGAGGATGGAGAAGAGGGAGGATGGGGAAGAGGGAGGATGGAGAAAAGAGAGGATGGAGAAGAGGAAGGATGGAGAAAAGGGAGGATGGAGAAGAGGGAGGATGGAGAAGAGGGAGGATGGGGAAGACGGAGGATGGAGAAGAGGGAGGATGGAGGCGAGGGAGGATGGAGAAGAGGGAGGATGGAGGCGAGGGAGGATGGAGAAGAGGGAGGATGGGGAAGACGGAGGATGGAGGCGAGGGAGGATGGAGGCGAGGGAGGATGGAGAAGAGGGAGGATGGAGGAGAGGGAGGATGGAGGAGAGGGAGGATGGAGGAGAGGAAGGATGGAGAAGAGGGAGGATGGAGGAGAGGGAGGATGGAGAAGAGGGAGGATGGGGCAGACGCAGCCGCTGTCACGCTTCAAAGCTTGCGAGGATCATCCGATCCCGCGGCCACTTCTCCATCACAAAGTCCCCACAACAAAGCCCGACCGTCCCACCCTGAACCAAGACCTGCTCCTGCGGGCTTTCCCCCTTTAATTAACGCTAATTGTGGTAATGTGGGGGGTTTCAATGAGAATATTCCTCCCGTGCTGGGGGGAGGCTGCTGCATCTCCCTCCGAGCATCCCCCCGAGTTTACCCTGCCAGGAATCCGGGTAGAGGGGGTACCCCCCAATTAACCCCAGAGCCCCCCAAGCCCTCGGAGCTGTTCCCGGTGCCTCTCCCTGCCCTCCTGCCCCGCTCCGCTGCTTTTCCCCTCCTGCCAACAGCGGCTCTATTGTTAAATGCCTCGATCCTACGTGGCTCGCTGCCGCTAATGAAGGTAATTAGCTGTGAGTCACGTCGGGCTCATTTATGTTACGAGGTCAAAATCCCCGCTACACTTCAATACATTTTTGCAGCGAGCCCATTTAGAAAGTAATTAAAAGGCTCAGCAGCCGCCGGTGCCTCCATCCCCTCTCCCCCTCGCCGGGCTGGCAGGATTTAATTGAGGCCAGCCGAAAGTTAGTGGGAATAAATTGTGGCTGATAACGTGGAGGTTGTAATTTAATTCCGGGAGAAGAGCTGCTCTGGCCAGGGGTGCTTGGCTCTTCAGGGAGCGGCGTTGGAGGGGGGATGATGACAACTCAGTTTTCTAACAGGATTTAGTGGGGGGGTGACGACAACTCAGTTTTCTAACAGGATTTAGTGGAGGGGGGGTGATGACAACTCAGTTTTCTAACAGGGTTTAGTGAGGGGGGGGTGATGACAACTCAGTTTTCTAACAGGGTTTAGTGAGGGGGGAATGACACTCAGGGAAGCTGGGCATGGAGGGGTCACTCATCTCTGGAATTTGTGGCCCGAATTCCCACCCCTGGCAGGTTGTGGAGGTAGTGGAGGGTGAGTTGTCACAAAGATTGGTGAGAAAATATCCAAAATATTGGCAGTGTGGTGCTGGGGACGTGAACTCCCCTCCTTGGCTTTGAAGGGAGTTTATAAAAATTAGGGGGAGTGGTGGATACACGGGTGGATAAAGCCAGGACACAGGGAATGGCTCCCAGTGCCAGAGGGCAGGGATGGATGGGATATTGGGAATTAGGAATTGTTCCCTGGCAGGGTGGGGAGGGGCTGGAATGGAATTCCCAGAAAATCTGGGGCTGATCCTGGATCCCTGGCAGTGCCCAAGGCCAGGGAGCAGCCTGGGACAGTGGGAGGTGTCTCTACCCATGGGAACGAGATGATTTTAATGTCCATTCCCACCCAACCCATTCCATGCTCGTGTGGTTCTGACATCTCAATCGCTGCCTCTGCCTGAGGAATGACCAGAAGGAGAGAAGGATCCAGAGCTGCTGCAGGTCGGAGATGCTGGAGCAGGATCAGCCCGGGCTGCTCCCAGCATTTCTAACCCGGGGGAGGGATGTAAATGTAACCTTCAGCCGCCGAGTGCAATTAGAGCCCCGTGCCTGCCGCGATATTAAAATGGGATATTAAAGCAAACAGCGGCTCTCCCCGCTCCCCGGGCTAATATCCAGCGCCTGTTTAGCCAGGGATTTGCTGGCACTCTGAGCAAACAGCCGGGAGCCACCGCTGGTGCCTGGGAAACCTCGCAAATCCCCGAGTGAAAATCCAGCCTTGGATCCGGGCACGGATCCGCTCCCGGGGCCGGGCATCCTGCGGGGCAGGACCTTTCCGTGGCCGGGAGGAAGAGGAGGAGGAGGAGGAGCAGCTTTTCCAGCCTTGCCGAGGCTGAAGGAGGGGGTGGAATCCAAGCATGGCCATGCTCCTGATCTCCTTCCTGCCCCAGCGGTGCCAGTGAACTTCCCTCTTCGTCCTCATCCCTCTTTGTCCTCATCCCTCTTTGTCCTCATCCCTCTTTGTCCTCATCCCTCTTTGTCCTTGTCCCTCTTCCTGCTTTTCCCTTGGAAGGAGAGTCCCGGGACTGCTTTTACCTCTGCTCTTCCCCTGGAACAGGAATGGAATCACGTTTGGAGGGGCTGGCACTCAGCTTTTCCTCAGCTGCCGCCTCAAGCCGTGATGTCTTATTACAAACTGACGATGAGGCTGCTCCAGCTTTATTTTCCCGTTCTTCTTTGGACATCCTGATGTGATTCCAAAAGTTTTGCAATCCCGCCCTGCCCGCACATGGGTGCACCCTCTTCCTCTCCTCTCCTCATCCCTGGTTCAAACTGGTGATGGGATCTGGGACAGGACACCCCAATTCCCACAGCCCCACAAATCCCAGAGCTCTCCTGCTTTCCAGTTAGGGAGATCAGGGAGGCATTCCAAGGGGAAATAGCAGGAAAATCCTTTTTTTTTTGCGCACATCCTTTGCTCCCCTTCCCAAAAACTCGAAGCCCAGCTCTCGATGCTGTTACCAGCGCTGTTTTTCCTGGTCTCTCCCTGCAGATACGCTGTCAGTGCCTCGCTGGTCCCCGCAGATCCCTCGGCGGGATTTAGGAAACTCCATAAAACACAGGTGGGCCCCTCCCCCTGCTCGGGATGAGGGATCGGCATCTCCGTCCCCATCTCTGCTCCAGGACACCGAGATTGGGGACATTCCCCCTCTTTCCCGTGCTGGGCTGCGCTGTCCTCCGAGCCCATTTCAATTCCATTTCAGTTCAGATCTGGTTTAGATAAGGCTCGAGCTGCTATCAGTAAATCTGTGTGTTATCTGTGACCTTGCCAGCCTTCAGCAAATTCCCCATCTCTGGATTAGAACCCTTCCCTATCTCCCTGAAGAGGGAACAGCAGCGGGAAGAGTGCTGCTGTTTGATGGGAAGCTGCAAACGTTGGTGCCCAGGGCAGGCAGGGGTTTGGGGGTGTCTGGGGTGGGAATCACAGGGAATTGGGGTTGGATTCCCTTTGGAACAAACTCCCAGAACCAAAGGAAGGCTCGGGGTTGTGTTTTGGCATCCCCAGAAAAAATTCCTCAACACCTGCAGAGGAATTTGAGGGCAGCAGAGAGAGGATGAAGCAGGGCTGGGGGGATGAGTGAGGCTTCAGCTCTCCCTCTCTGTTTCTCTCCACAGGTTTTCCACCAAGTACTGGATGTCTCAGACCTGCACCGTCTGCGGGAAGGGAATGTTGTTCGGCTTAAAATGCAAAAACTGCAAGTATGGCGCCGTGCTGGAGCTGTTTGTGTCACTCCTACAAACCGGGAGGGGATAATCGGGGTTTTGGCCAGGGAGACACCAACCAGGCTCTCGCCAGCTCATCCTCACAGGAAGCTTTAATGAGCTGTGGAATTGGGTGAATAACACCCCAAAGCGGGGCTGCGCTGGTGTCTGGGATGGGATGGGGCCCCTCGGGGAGGATGTGCCCGCCAGAGCTCGGCTCTGCTCGCTGCAGAGCTCTGACTCAGATCCTGACAGCGCCCCTTGCCCAAGCCTGGCTTTAGAGCCCACGTTATGGAGATTCCCGGTGGAATTATCTGCAGGACCAGGCAGGGATAGCTCTGGGCACCAGGTGGGGTTTGCCCACAGTTTTGGGCTGTAACCTCTATTTCTGCCGAGTTTTGGGCATTTCTGCATCCTGGCAGGGCCCCGAGGAGCCAAACTGGTTAATCCATGGTGCAAAGAGAGGGGATGAAATGGGACAGGAGTGGGGAGAGAGTGAGTGGGAAAAGAGTGAGGCAGAGCCTGGGGCTGCTTCACCTGCTCCAAATCTGTCACAGCCCGGCCTTGGACAGATCCGCGCGGGCACCAGAGCTGGGGAAGGGCTGCTGGAGCCGGGATTGCCTTTCCTTGAGCCGGGATTGCCATTCCCGGGGCCGGGATTGCCTTTCCCCGGGGCCGGGATTGCCTTTCCCCGAGGCCGGGATTGCCTTTCCTGGAGCCGGGATCGCCTTTCCCGAGGCCGGGATTGCCTTTCCCGGTGCCGGGATTGCCTTTCCCGGGGCCGGGATTGCCTTTCCTTGAGCCAGGATTGCCTTTCCCCGGGCCGGGATTGCCTTTCCTTGAGCCAGGATTGCCTTTCCCGGGGCCGGGATTGCCTTTCCTTGAGCCAGGATTGCCTTTCCCGGGGCCGGGATTGCCTTTCCCGGAGCCGGGATTGCCTTTCCCGGAGCCGGGATTGCCTTTCCTGGAGCCGAGATTGCCTTTCCCGGGGCCGGGATTGCCTTTCCTGGAGCCGGGATTGCCTTTCCCCAGGGCCGGGATTGCCTTTCCCGGGGCCGGGATTGCCTTTCCCGGAGCCGGGATTGCCTTTCCCGGAGCCGGGATTGCCTTTCCCGGAGCCGGGATTGCCTTTCCCGGAGCCGGGATTGCCTTTCCTGGAGCCGGGATTGCCTTTCCCGAGGCCGGGATTGCCTTTCCTTGAGCCAGGATTACCTTTCCTGGAGCCGGGATTGCCTTTCCCCTGGCCGGGATTGCCTTTCCTTGAGCCAGGATTACCTTTCCTGGAGCCAGGATTGCCTTTCCCCGGGCCGGGATTGCCTTTCCCGGGGCCGGGATTGCCTTTCCCCGGGCCGGGATTGCCTTTCCCGGGGCCGGGATTGCCTTTCCCGAGGCCGGGATTGCCTTTCCCCGAGCCAGGATTGCCTTTCCCGAGGCCGGGATTGCCTTTCCCGGGCCGGGAGCCGGGGATGTGCGATTGTCTGCGGGTAACGGAGCGGGAACGAGCGCTGCTGCCGCTGATTAAGCGCTGATGAGTTGGTAAATTGGGATTTAAACCTGCCGAGAAGCGCTCGGGTACTCCGCAGCTGGAAGGGATGTTATCAAACGCAGGGATTTTAAAGGGGTGATTCCCGTTCTATCCATGCTCAAGGAGCTGGAGGAGGGATCCCTGACCAGGATCAGGGATGCTGTGGCTCTGGCTGTGCGAATCCTGCTCCCTGTAATCCGACAGAAAAGAACAAATCCATTTTCTGGCGGTCCAAAGTTGGCAGTGAACACAAGGCATTTAGGTTTTTTTCCAGCCTTGCCCCAGCGCTGCTTTCCCCAGAAAGCAGAGGGGAACCAACAGGTAAAACAAACAACCGGACCCCAAGCCCCCCAAGCCTCAAATACCAAATTAATTCCTGCCTTTCCCTCTAGGAACAGCTTTGTAATAAAAGCTAACACGGGCAGCTCCTGAATTTTCATTACCCAGCTCATTGACTTGAAGCTGCCGTTCTTCTTTTTTTTTCCCCCCATCATTTCCCCTTGTTTTGATAAATCCTTTCCTCCTTTTTCCCTTTTCCCCCACGGCTTTCTGCCGGCCTGGCAGAGCAGTGAGCTGGGGATGCGTTTCCATCCTTAATTAAGGAGGAATGGGAAGGATTTGGGAGTCTGCCCATGCCTATATGCATGACCCAGGGGTGAAGCCCTCCAGATTCCTGCCCTGGCTCTGGGAAAAAAAACCCAGGAAAAGCTCTGCAGAATATCCAGAGGCTGTAAATCCTCACTTTATTTTGGCTAAATGCCCTTAATAAAGGCAGGAGAGGGGGGCAAAATGGCAGGGATACATCAGGGATTGGGGCAGCCACTTCTTCCCCCTCTGCTGCTCCTGAATTTAGTTAAGCATCCAGCAGCAGGATGGTGGGAACGGGGATTTCATGGAACTGTGGGATGGTTTGGGCTGGAAGGGATCTTAAAGCTCATCCTGTCCCACCTTCAGAACCCTTCCCCCAGTGCAGGGCTCTGATCCTTTACTGCAGCCAGCTCTGCCAGAAGTGACAATTTGGGGCATCCTCAAGCCTGGCTGGCCCAGAAAGGGGCAGAGCCCACAGGTTTGGGAATTTCTGTGCTGCTCCATTGGGATGGAGGCGTTTTCCAGGGGTGTGCAGCCCCTCCTGATTGCCCAGGATGTGCATCCCACACTGTTCCTCATCCCTGAGCTGCTGCTTGGCCATGATGGGGATCAGGGAGCCTCGAGGGCTCACTCTGAGTGAGTGAGGGACCAAAGCCCTGCACCCAGTCACTTTCCCAAGGGGAAAAGGAGGGAAAAACTCCATCACAGGATCCCAGAATGGCCTGGATGGGAAGGGACCTTAAAGCCCATCCCATTCCACCCCTGTCAGTGGCAGGGACACCTTCTGCTATCCCAGGCCTTTGATGCTTCCAGGCATCCAGGGACAGCCACAGCCTCAGGGAACAATTCCTTCCCAATATCCCACCTATCCCTGCCCTCTGGCAGCGGGAAGAAACTCCCCTTTATTCCATCCATCCATCCATCCATCCATCCATCCATCCATCCATCCATCCATCCATCCATCCATCCATCCATCCATCCATCCATCCATCCATCCATCCACGTTCCCTTCTCACTCCTCTCTCTCTGTCCCCTGCCAGGCTCAAGTGCCACAACAAATGCACCAAAGAGGCCCCCCCGTGTCACCTGCTGATCATCCACCGCGGAGGTGAGGCCCCCCCGCTCCCCGCTCCGAGCCTCCGGGGATGGTTTTTGGTTTTTATTTTTGTTGGGGGTAAAACTTTCGGAAGCTCCCCCGGGGGGTTCGGGAGCCGCACCCGGCCAGGCGGGGTCCCCGGCGGGACAGAGGCTCCCGAACCGCTTGGGCGCTCCGGGGGGAAATGTTACCCACCGTTTTTTCCGCTTGTTGTAGGGAGACGAGCCGGTCGGGGCGAGGCAGATTTGCATTGCAAACCACTTCCACCCACCCTCCCCCTGCCTCCTTTTCTTTTCAGATTCCCCACCGCACGGGGTAAGTCCAAACCAGGTTTTCGCCTTTTTGCTTCTGTCGAGAGCTCAGGGCGGACGGGGGACCCCGAACCCCCCCCGGTGCATGCGGGGTCCCCGCGCCCTGCGGATGCTCGTGGTGCTTTTTGGAGCTGCCTTATCCCGCTCTCCTGCGGGATAGAGAGCCCGGCCTAAAATCCGCACGGAGACAGGCAGAACCTTGCAGCAGGACGGCGGGGCGGCGCTTCCCCACCTCTTTTCTTCCAGATTTTGGTTCCCTTTGCTGGCCAGAGGACCGCGACTGCCTGAGGGAATCGCTCTTGCCTTGAATTTTGAGCTCTTAAAGCTGTTCCTTTGTGTTAAATTGTTAAATATCCTCCCCAAACCCGCTCCTTGCTTTAATCCCGGGGAAAAGGATTGTGCTGGTGGCACCTCGGAGGGGCCGATTTTACAGCCCCCATGCCCTCGCTTGCAGCAAATTTGGGTGGAAGCGGTTGAAGATCCCCCGGTCGGGCTCGGAGCTGCTGCAAACCCTGCCCGGGAGGCAGGGAAGGGGCAGTCGGGATCCTGGGATGGGCAGGAATTGGGATTTGGGGCTGTGATGTTGCCAGAGCTGGAGCTGCCCGCTGTGTGTTTTAGGAGCAGCATGGCTTTGGGGTGGCCTCAGCATCACTGAAATACCTCCCCACTCCCCCCAAAAAATCCCCAAACCCACCTCTTAAATCCATTATCTTGGAGTTAAACCATTCCTGAACCCCCCAACCTTCAGGCTGGCTTTTCCCCCAAAAAGTCTCCCTGCTGGGAGTGTTCAGAGCCGGCTCCTTCCCTTCACCCCAAAAAGCTCCAGCAAGGAACAGGATTGTGCTGGCTGAGCCCCGGCTCACAGAGGGGCCGTGGCAGCTGCTGGAGCCCCCAAATTGCTGCCTCACACCCCGGGGGGGTTGGCTGTGTCTGGGGTGCAGGAGGATCCCGAAGCTCAGCTGCCATCCCAGGCTGGAATCGCTTTGGAGAGCGGTTTGCAAGCACGGGGCGACCCCTGCGGCAGGGGGCTGAGCTCTGATGTCCTTCCCTCTCTCTTCCCCTCCCCTCCACCCCCTCTTCCCTCTGTCCCTTCTGACTCCAGCGAGGTTAGTCCGGACAGAGTCGGTGCCCTGCGACATCAACAACCCCCTGAGGAAACCCCCGCGCTACTCGGACCTGCACGTCAGCCAAACGCTCCCCAAAACCAACAAACTCAACAAGGTGAGCCCTGAGTTCCCTAAAACCAACAAACTCAACAAGCCTGAGTTCCCCAAAACCAACAAACTCAACAAGGTGAGCCCCGAGCCCCCCAAAACCAACACACTCAACAAGCCTGAGTTCCCCAAAACCAACAAACCCAACAAGGTGAGCCCTGAGCTCCCCAAAACCAACAAACTCAACAAGGTGAGCCCTGAGTTCCCTAAAACCAACAAAACAAGGTGAGCCCCGAGCTCCCCAAAACCAACAAACTCAACAAGGTGAGCCCTGAACCCCCCAAAACCAACAAACTCAACAAGGGGAGCCCTGAGCCCCCCGTGTGCCATACAAAGACCCTACCACAGGGACAGGACCCCCTGCACACAAAGATTCACAGCTTTGCATTCTTTGCAATCCACACCTTTGGAATTCTTCAGGCTGGGAAAGATCTTCTAAGAAAATTGAGTTTGGTTGCTCCCCCTGCACTGCCAAGGCCATCGCTGCCCCATGTCCCCAAGTGCCACATCCCAATGGCTGTTAAATGGCTTCACCCCTGCCCTGGGCAGCTGTGCCAGGGCTGGACAGCTCTTTCCATGAGGAAATATTCCCTAATACCAACCCTGAGCTGCCCTGGCCCAGCCTGAGGCCGTTCCCTCTGCTCCTGTCCCTGTTCCCTGGAGCACAGCCCGACCCCCCCGGCTGTCCCCTCCTGGCAGGAGCTGTGCAGAGCCACAAGGGCCCCCTGAGCCTCCTTTGCTCCAGGCTGAGCCCCTGCCCAGCTCCCTCAGCCTCTCCTGGGGCTCCAGCCCCTTCCCTGGACGTGTATCCAATGAAGTTATTTCTTTTAAAGATAAAATAGGATCAGCACTTCCAGAACAGCCTGGATCCAGCTGTCCCACTCCTGCTCTGTTGTGGCCTCTCATTCTCCAGGTTCCTACTGAATTTGGGGTGGTTTGAGGTCTCTGCTCCCAGTGGAGACTTTAATAAATAACAAATTTATTGTTGTAAATAAAACCAGCCTGGAATTGGATTGTCCCTGGCGAGGCTGCTCAAGCCAGACCTGACAGAGCACCTGGCTCACTCCTGCTCTGCCCTGATACAATAAACCCATCACAGGGCTGCTGCTGATGGAATTTAAAGCCTGTTGGCCTCCAGTGGAAAATTCCTTGGAGGAAGGGCAGGGTGAGGGGTTGGCAGGCTGGAAGTGCTCAGAAAGAGGGATATCACTGACCTGATGGGGAATGGATCAACAAAACTCCAAATTCCTAAAGCCTGGCTGAGCTCCTCCAGCCCTCAGCATCTTCTGGCTCTGGGAAAAGTCTGGGTACCAGGATGCTCCTGGAGACTGATTTTAAACCTAAATATTTTTAGGAATTTCTTGGTGTAGGGATCTGCTCTGGTTTTGTAGTTTTGGGGTGGTGCTTTTGTCCTGAGCACTCCCACTCAGGTTGAAATTGCCCCCATAAATATTCTTATTTCAGCAGGGCCCCCTTTCTTACTTTGATACTTCTAAAAGCATTTCTTTAAAGGTATCCTGAATAAAATCATGGAATGGCTTGGGTTGGAAGAGACCTTTAATTCCTCTAATTCCAACCCCCCATGAAATCTTATTTTGACCTTCACAGGCTGTTTAAAAAAGAATTTACCTGACCAAGATTATTGAGCATGGGGTGATGACCAATATGACTTTCCTGGAAAGCCCAGCTCATTTAAGAATTAATTAATTAGGACAAAATTACCTGCTGGGGAAGGCTCGTGCAGGTTTTTTAACCTTGGAGGGAAATTCTACGGGGATGGGAATGCTCAACACTGCTCACACCCAGTTCAGTGGCTCCAAGTTGGGTAGCAAGGGGGGAAATTCAATTTTCCTTTTGGGATCTAAGATAGCCAAGCAGGTTTTCCTGCCTGTTGGCTCTCAGTGGTCCCTTCCCACCCCCAAAATCGATGGCCTTGACTGGGAGGAGTCAAGGAATGCTGAGGAATGTCTTGGGATGTGTTGGCTGCTCCTTCCAGATCCCTCTGCTCCCTGGGATTGGGCTCCAAAGAGCTCAGCAGGAACTTGCAGGACCTTGTTGTCCCCAAGGACCAAGCCCTAAGGTGGTGGCCCCAATTCTGGCCTTGGTGGCCATGGCTGTGCAGAGCCAGGAGATTTGTGGCACCCTCAGCCAGGTGTGAGGGTGGGAAAGGAGCCAATTGATGGTGGGAAATGGCCTTGGGGAATACAAACAGCTTTGGGAAAAACTCTGGCTGTTTCCTAAGTCTTCTGGAAGAAATGGGTGGGATGATGTCATATTGTATTTGTGGGGTGCCCATGTCAGGGAAGGAATGATGAATCTGACTCCATGTTCTCAGAAGGCTAACTTATTATTTTATTTTATTATTTATTATTTTATTATACTATATTATATTAAATAATACTATACCATACTAAAGAATACAGAAAGGATACTTACAGAATGCTACAAAGATAATAATTAAAACTCCTGACTCTGGAAAGAATCCTTACACAGCTTGGGCCTGATTGGCCAAAGAGTGAAAACAACTCACAGCAGAATCCAATGGAACAATCACCTGTGGGTGAACAATCTCCAAACACATTCCACACCCGCACAACACAGGAGAAGCAAATGAGATAAGAATTGTTTTCCTTTTCTCTGAGGCTTCTCAGCTTCCCAGGAGAAGACTCCTGGGTGAAGGGATTTTTCAGAGAATGTGAATGCCACAAATACCCACAGTGGCTGCTGCTCAGTTGCTGTCAGTAGCTGCTGTTGGGGATACTGAAGAGCTGGAATGTTTACAGGTACAGCATGACAGTGCAGAGCCTCTCTTTCTCACACACAGAAGGAAATGTGTCTGCACTCTGACTGCTCTGGGCAGAATCTGCATTGCTGGAAATGCAAACTGTGTGTGATCACCTCCCTTGGAGGACCCTGGCAGAGGGTAGGGAAATACTAGTGCCAAGAGAGCACTAATATCCAAACATATTGTATTTGCCTTCCTCCCAGATGAAGGAAGGAATGATGAATCTGACTCCATGTTCTCAGAAAACTAATTCATTATTTTATGATACTATACTATATTAAAGGATACTATACTATACTATACTATACAGAAAGGACACTTAGAGACTGCTAAAAAGATAATAATGAAAACTCCTGACTCTCTCCAGAATCCTGACACAGCTTGGCCCTACTTGGCCAAAGAGTGAAAACAACTCCCAGCAGAATGCAATGGAACAATCACCTGTGGCTAAACAATCTCCAAACACATTCCACATGAGCACAACACAGGAGAAGCAAATGAGATAAGAATTGTTTTCCTTTTCTCTGAGGCTTCTCAGCTTCCCAGGAGAAGACTCCTTTGTGAAGGGATTTTTCAGAGAACGTGAATACCACAGTGTCATTTGTCACCCGGGGTCCTTTGCACCTTGGAGTGACACCAACCAGCGCTGCTCTCACCACCTCCTCTCCTTTCCCTCCTCCCCTGTGTCCCTCAGGACCACATTCCAGTGCCCTACCAGCCAGATTCCAGCAGCAACCCCTCGTCCACCACGTCGTCCACGCCGTCCTCGCCGGCGCCGCCGCTGCCGCCCAGCGCCACCCCGCCGTCCCCGCTGCACCCCTCCCCGCAGTGCCCGCGCCAGCAGAAGCAGTTCAACCTGCCAGGTAATGCCACCCCCTGCCCGTGGCCCTGCCTGCCCCCCGAGGGGAGGACTCGTGTCCTGGGGTGTCCCCGGGATGTGGGATGGTTCCACCTAATTCCCTTCCTGGGTTGGTGCTGGGGTGGGTGATAATTGCTGCCCTGAGATGTGCAGGGTGTCTCTGCTTCAGCCTGTGCAACTGAAGAACGAGTCTGGGCTCTTCACTTTTCAGTCTTGAGGTTGTTTATTAATTCTTGTCTATAAAATTTTCTTTCTGCCCAGCCGAGGTCTGCACACAGGCACTGTGACCACCCCCAAGGCAGTATTGTCCTTTTGTACTACAAATTACATATAACATATTTACACTTAATTCCCAATACCTATCACCTATGTTAGACAGTGCACTTCTGCTCTAAACCAATCCCAAAGTGCCAACATCATTGCAGAAAATGGAGAAAAAGAAGAGCCAGACACACCCAGATTCCTCCACCTTGTCCCCATAACCCCCATACCAAAAATCCTAAAATCTACATTTTCACCCTGTGATCATTTTGCTATTACACTATTCAAACCTGTGTGACTTTCATGTCCTCATACAAAGCTGGCAATTTGCTCCATGGGTCATAATCAAATCCCCAGGTGTAATCAAATCTGGGCTGTGTGCCAGGGTCTCTGAGCCCCCCAGCAGGGTCCTTGGCAACTCTGGACACCCAGAGCTGAGTTCTGACAGGTGGGGAGAAGATGGAAGTAGAAATGAGGAGAAAGGATGAGTTTAGGATAATTCAGGTTGGGAGTCTCTGGTCAAACCTCTTGCTTGAAGAAGAGTCAGAGTCCAAGGCTTGATCCAGTTGTGGAATCCTCCAAGGTTGGAGTCATCCCAACTTCTGCTGCTCTTGAGGCTACAAAGCCTTTCCAGGCATGGATTTTCCATTTTTCCATGGATTTTCCATTTTTCTGTGCATTTTCCATAACATTTCACCTCAAGCACAAACAGAAACCAGGGGCTGACCCCTCTATGAGGGCAAACTGGGGTGACCCTGACATATTTTTTGGGTGATGGGTCCCCAGCAGGTTGGCAGTGTGTGTGGAGTGACAGATGATTCTGGGAATGTCTGACGTGGCTTGTCCCATGGAATCTGGGCCTGGGATCCATCTGCTCCAGGAGCTCCATCTCTTCAGGGATGGTGGGAGAGGCAGGGAGGTCGTGGTGGCTGCAGGACACAGAAGTTATGGAAGATGGCTCAAAAAGCCCCTCCTGTCTGCCTTCCTTTGGGATGTCCTGCTGCTCCAGGAAAGGTCTCTTCCAGGAGGGAATGGCTCAGCATCACTCCTGGAACTGTGTCCACCTGCTCCCAAGGTAGAGCTGGTGAGGGGAGAGGAGATCCTGGGATGCTGAGGCACTCCTGGCTGTCCTGGGGGTCCTGCTTGGTCCATGACCTCCTTGCTGGACCAGCCGGAAGGATGAGGTCCTGCAGCCCCAAAATCCCAGGATTAATGGACTGGTGTGGTCAGAAGGAGGGTCAGGATGGCTTCTCCAGAGGAACCAGGCAGAATCTTCATGCTCTGGGTGTGTTTCCATCTTGAGCAGTCCTCAATGAGAGAGGAAGAGGAGGAGAAGGAGGAAGATGAGGGGGAAGTTGTGTGGCAGAATCCATCACAACAACAAACACTTCCAGAAGTTGGGAATCTCCTCCAGCAATCAACCACCCATCGTGTCCTGTATGCCAAGAGGGGTGGCAGTCCCTGGGATTCAGGCAGGATCCTGGAATGGTGTGACCCACCCAGAGGGTCAGGATTTCACCAGGCACAGCCCTGGAGCCCCCAAGGTCTGGAGGACACGGTGTGAGTTCCATCCTGGTGTGACCCAGCCCGAGGAATTCTTCCAGAGCTGAAGTGTCCCGGTGTCTCAGCATCCCAATCCCCTGCTCAGCCAGCCCCGGACCCTGCCTGGCTCTGGGGGGATCCAGCCTCTGGTCACCCCATCCTGGGTCACTTCTGCAGCAGACACCTCCCTGTGAGGCTTTTTGGGACATTATTTCATGGATTTCACCCCCCTTTGGGGGACTTGGAACACATTCCCAGCTGGCAGAGCCAGAGCAGGGCAGGATCAGACTCTGGCATCTCTGGGGGTGTTTGCTCCCTGTTTTATTCCCATCAGGAGCAGAATGGGATCCAAAGCAGGACTGACTCACCCTGCTTTCATCTTCCCAGACGGGAAGTTTTCCGTGGTTTATCCCATCAGGATGATCATCTCAGGGATTAGGATTTGAGCTTGGAAATGGTGACACGGTGACCTTCTCCTGCTGGAATTACCTTCCAGGCTCCTTTGATGTTGGCTCAGGTCCTGCTGCAGGGCTGAGGTCGGACTTTGGGGTCTCTGAGCTGGAGGGGGGTGCTGAACCATGGCCCTTGGGGTCTTGGAGATAAGAAAGTGACTTCTGAGCTGCTGCCAACCCCTGGTGGCCTCAGCTCTGAGTTCTTCACACCCATGATCTGCCTGCCCATGGAAATGGATCAGTCCTTGGGCTGGAGATGGGAGCCAGTGGATGCTCCCAACACCCAGAGCCTCTCAGCTCTGGCTTTGGACAGTGGCTCCTGGAACTCCTTCCAGGAAGGACACGGCTCCAAAAGAAGGGAAAAAGGGTGGAATGTGCCCAAATGGGCAGCAGTTCCAAACCCATCATTTGGCATCTCCGTGATGCCAAGAGGTTCCCAAATCCCACCTGAGGGCCACGACTCTCACCCTGCTGGCAAACTGGTGTCCAAACCCCACCAGTGACTTCATGGATACCATCAGTGCTCTCCAAATAGTGCAGAAGAGAAGATGTGGGAGGAAAAATCAAGTTATAACCCAGTAAAAGTCTTAATTTTTTGGCCTGGGCATTCTATGTACCATTTTGGAATATGGAATATCCCATATGGGGATAGGGAAGTGGGAGAGGTTGGATCACACAGGTAGGAGGGGTTCACACAACTGGGGTTGAGGTTTCCTGGTGAAGAACTGGGCACAGGCTGGAGCTTTTCCAGCCTGGAGTCAGTGTTGAACCCTTGTTCCTCTTTTGCAGCCTCCCATTACTACAAATACAAGCAGCAGTTCATTTTCCCAGGTAAGGCTCTCTGGAAGTTTCTCCTTGGGTGCTGAGGTTTCTCCTGGTGGGGATGGGTGCATGGCCAGCCCTCCAAACCCCTGGATTTGTGCCATGGAGGTCGTGCTGGGGTGGGATTTCTCCTCAGAGCCCATTGATGCTGCAGGGTTGGGTGGCCCTGTGTGACCCCCAGCCCTGCTCAGGGTGTCACTAGATGGGACCTGGGGGTGCAGGGTGGGGTTTAACCCCCCTGGATGCCCCCAGAGGTCTCTGACTCCTCTCTCTTGTTGCCAGATGTGGTGCCTGAGACGCCAACCCGAGCCCCACAGGTCGTCCTGCACCCCGTCACCTCCAACCCCATGTGAGTGACTCCCCCTGCCCATCCCCTTCCCTCTGCACCCCAAATCCTCCAGGGTGCTCCCCTGGCAATGGGGACTCAGGAAGTCCTGGTGAGACCCCAGAGCTCTGGAAGGTTGAGAAGGAGGGCAAAGGGTTAATTTATAACTCACAGCTCTTCACTGCTAGGAGAAAAAAAATGAATTTCAATCTAAAAAGCCCAAGGGATTAATTAAATTATAATTGAATTATAATTAAATTAAAATCAGATAACCAGCATATCTTCACCACTTCCAATATTTTCAAGCCCAATAAACTTTGGGCTGAAAGTTGGGAGAAGCAGCATCTTATCAGTATCAGAACCATCCCTCCCCAGCTGGTCCAGCCCAAATCCATCATTCCTTGATGTCCTGGAGCCTGTGCTGCTCCCACAGCAACATTCCAATGCTCTGTCCCTCCTGATCCTTGCTCTAAAGGCCATTTTGGAAGGATTTCACAAGCCAGGGTTTCAGGGACCAGGTCTGTCCCCAGTTTGTGGCTGGCTTGTCCACACTTTCCAAATTCCACTGGGGATCCAGTGGAGCAAAGGATGGAATCACTGTCCCTCTGGAATTAATGGAGAAATGGTGAAGCAGAAGCCTTTTTTTCCCCCCCTGCCTAAAGGAAGGTGTCAAAACATAGGATTTTTGGGGAGGAACAGCTTTCAATATCCAAAATCTGCGATTCTCTCTGGTTCTCCCACTCTGAAAATCATCCCATGGGAGCCATCCTGGGCTTGGCTGGGTTAAACATCCCTGGATCCTCTAGGGACAGGAATTGGTGCCTGGGATAGCAATGAGGAGCTGGCTGCTCCTGCAAACCACCCACCCATGGAGATGTTTTGCAGCCACTTGGGCTTCCCAAGCTGCTCAAAATACCAGGATTGACTCCTTTTCTGTAGGATCCTGGGATTTATAGTCTTTAGTGGCCGTGGAGTGGGGTAGGACTTGTAGGATTGCCATGTCTGAGTGGCCTGGGGAGCGTAACTCCCCTGGGAAGGGATTAATAATGATAATTTATAATATATTTATATGATGTTTGAAACCACCTGAGCTGTTCCAGCTGATCCCTCATTCAGGATTTCCCTAATTCCCCGTTAATTGTTAGAAGCAGCAGCCCCCAGTCATGGACCTGGGGGTGGGAGGTGCTGAGTGAACAGGGACGGAAAATAATGGAAAAGCAGTCAGATTTGGGTGCTTTACTGCAGGGAGAGGATCTCTGAACCCTCCACTTCTCTGAAATCATTGAAAAACTTATTTTCTTTCGTTCTGCACTTCTACTTTGGCTGGGGTTGGTTGCAAAAAAATCTTAGAAATCCCTGAAAATGCCTCAAATGTGGTTAGAGTCGGTGGGGGAGTAAATCTGTCCCTTTTCCTGGGTTAGTGACACCTTCTTCTCTCTGATCCCTTCATCCCCCGGGCAGGAAGAGGGACTGCTCCCCAGATCCCGGTGTTTTTCCATGGTGTTAATTCCATAATTCTTTTAACAGCCTGGAAGGAAACCCATTGCTTCAAATTGAAGTGGAGCCCACCTCGGAGGTGAGATGGCTCCTGTGCTTAATGGGCCTTGGTTTTAAGGATATCTTGGGGCACATTTCCTAGGAAATGGAGACGTTTCCCATCTGTGCAGTGGAATTGCTGATAATTGAATTAAAGTCCAGGCATCCGTGTCCCCACCCCATGGAGAGGGACCCTCCTGGGCTTCAAGTTTGGAATTCAATGAGGTTTTTTAGGAGGCATTAAAAATGCGGTGGGAGGGAAGGAAGGCAGAGGGAAGATGAGGATGGAGCTTTTAAGGGGTGTTGTAAATCCTGCAGGAAGTCTAAATGGACCATCAAGGGGTCTGGGAATAACGGGAATTAACAGAGCACAGCTCAGCTAGGGGAGGATGAAACTGTTTTAAGACAAATTAATTAAATCTCTGATGGGTCACAATCTTAAATTTAGCCCCAGGATGGGGTTAAATGGCTCCACAGGGAAGTGGTGGAGTACCCAGCTCTGGGGGGACTTAAAGCCCTGTGCTTGTGGCACTTGGGGACATGGGCTCGTGGTGGCCTTGGTCATACTGGGGAAGGCTTGGAGTCTATCCCAGATGGCTTTTCCAACCCAAAGGATTCCACGATTCTATGAAAATCTGGGATTCTGCCAACTTTGCGTAGAACGGGGCTGCTCCGTTGGCGCTGGGAGGCCCCAGCCTGGCTCCTCTGGGTCTGAGTTGGATCAGTGGGGTTTTCCCCTCAGTTTTCCCCCTGGTTTATTGCTCCCCATTCCCTTTGCCCGCCCCAGAACGAGGAAGGCGCCGAGGAGGTGCAGGAGTCGGAGGACGACTTCGAGGAGATGAACCTGTCGCTGCTCTCCGCGCGCAACTTCCCGCGCAAGGCCAGCCAGACCAGCATCTTCCTGCAGGAGTGGGACATCCCCTTCGAGCAGCTGGAGATCGGCGAGCTCATCGGCAAGGGCCGCTTCGGGCAGGTGTTCCACGGGCGCTGGCACGGCGAGGTGGCCATCCGCCTCATCGACATCGAGCGCGACAACGAGGACCAGCTCAAGGCCTTCAAGAGGGAGGTCATGGCCTACCGCCAGACCCGGCACGAGAACGTGGTGCTCTTCATGGGGGCCTGCATGAGCCCTCCCCACCTCGCCATCATCACCAGGTTGGGGCCGTTTGTTTCTGGCCGAAAATTTGTTTTTCCCGCCCAAAAAACGCGTTTTCCTGTGATGGTGTTCACAGGGGTCTTAGGATGAGGGGAGAGACGAGGATCTGGCTCCGTGTTTCAGAAGGTTTGATTTATTATTTTATGATTTATATTACATTAAAACTATACTAAAAGAATAGAAGAAAAGGTTTCATCAGAAGGCTGGCTAAGAATAGAATAGAAAGAATGAAAACAAAAGCTTCTGTCTCGGACAGAGAGTCTGAGCCATCTGATTGTGATTGGCCATTAATTAAAAACAAACTAACATGAGCCAATCACAGATGCACCTATTGCGTTCCACAGCAGCAGATAATCATTGTTTACATTTTGTTCCTGAGGCCTCTCAGCTTCTTAGGAGGGAAAATCTTAAGGAAAGGATTTTTCATGAAAGTTGTCTGCGACATTTTCCCCGTCTTTTTTTCCTCCAGTCCAACTTTGCTGTTGGGTTGAGTTTCCTCCCCTAAGGAAGGGATGTTCTCCATGTGCTGTATCCATGTTCTCCATGAGCTGGGGTTTCTGGTGTGGGGGACACAGCAAATCCAAAGGTCTGTCCAGGCAGGTCATCTTCTGCATGAGGAGAGCTCTGAACAAGAATTGTTTGTTTTATCCAGGGGCAGGAAACATCATGGAATCATGGAATGGTTTGGCTTGGGTTGAGAGGGACCTTAAAGCAAATCCAGGGCTTTAACAACTTCCACTATCCCAGGTTATTCCAGCCTGGCCTTGGGCACCACCAGGGCTGCTCTGGGCACCCTGTGCCAGGGCCTGCCCATCCTGACAGGGAACAATTCCCAATTCCCAATATCCCATCCAGCCCTGCCCTCTGGCACTGGGAGCCATTCCCTGTGTCCTGTCCCTCCATCCCTTGTCCCCAGTCCCTCTCCAGTTCTCCTGGAGCCCCTTTAGTAACTGGAAGTCTGGGAAGCTCCTTGCAGCTTTCAGGGGAGTGAGGTGGGATTTTCCAGACCACTCAACACCTCCACAGCTTTCTTGGTCTCAAGGCATTCCCAAATACCTGCCCTCACCCACATTCCCAATGGGAATGCAGCACAGAGTCTCCCAGTTTAATCCATGCTTGGTTGGGCAAAAAATCCCACCTGGCCTGGTGGCAAAGAGGCTGCAACTGCTCCCAGAGCAGCTGTTGTCATAGGAAATGCATTTATTCCAGAGAATTCTGTGATTTTCTTCACCTCCAGACCATGCTTTCAGCCATGGACTGGACATAGTCCTGCTTTTCATCCCACCCAGGTTATTTTCTCCCAGAGAAGTTTCTCCAAGGTGAGGTTGAATTTTCCTCCTGGCAGCATTTCAAAAAGCAATGGAATGGCACCAACAGCCATCAGTGATGAAATATTGCATCATCTTTCCCTAATGTCTCTAATTTTCCCTTAAAAGTGGCACCTCCCAGTCCCTGATCCCAGATGGGGCAGCTCTGCAGGTGCTGTGCTCTCTGTTTGTCCAAAACAAAAGGGTTTCACCCCAAATTTACTTTACCTCATCCCTGCTTGGGTGGGTTTGGGGATGGTGTTTGCCTTTGGGGGTTTCACCCTCTGGGGTCAGGGTGACTCCAAAGCGGGGCCGGCTCTCCCCAGCTGGCGACTGGAAAAAACGGCGCCTTTTGTTCAGGACCAAAAAGGAGCCATCTGGGGAAAATTCCACAGCATTTCCATCTATTGGGTAGCTCGAGGCCAAAAGCTTTTGGGGAAGTGTGCAAACACAAGTATTGATGGATGAGTCAGAGCCCCCATCCGTGTGTCACAGCGCGTTCCCAAAGGAAAAGGCGGCGTCTCCATCCCGTGTCCCTGCAGCCCCCATTTGCTCAGCTTTTCAGGGTATTCAATAGCAAAACCTGGGAAATGTATTCCTTCCTTTTTATTTTTATTTTTTATTTTTTAATTTGAGCCCTGGAATGTTTTCTCTTCCATTTTCTATTCGAATGGGTCTTTCTGTAAAAGCAGAAAGGTGCCATTTTTGACAGCTGGACAAAATCAGTCTGTGCTGCTGCTGCAACCTGGTGAATTAATGTGAGGAACGTGGAGCTCTGCTCGTCCTGTTCCTCTTCCAGCTGCACTTGGTCCTGTTTTTTAAGGTCAAAATGCAAATGTATTAAATTGCCCAAAATATAACCCAAGCTCACAACATTTCCAGGCATCGTTTGCTTGTTCCTACAGCCCACTTTGATCTGCATCCCTTGAAAGTTCAACCAATATCAGCTTTAAACCAAAGGACAGTAGGGATGGATGGGATTTTGGGAAGGAATTGTTCCCTGTGAGGGTGGGCAGGCCCTGGCACAGGGTGCCCAGAGCAGCTGGGGCTGCCCCTGGATCCCTGGAATTGCCCAAGACCAGGTTGGACAGGGCTTGGAGCACGCTGGGATAGTGGAATGTGTCCCTCCCACCTGGAATGGGATGAGTTTTAAGGTGCCTCTCAACCCAAACCATTCCATGAGGATTTTACAATTGCAATTGGAAATTGTTTGATTTCTCCTGCTGGGATTTCTGGGGTGCAGGAAAATCAGTGGGGCTCAGCTCAGTCTCAGAGGATTTTTGGGAAGCCTGGGATGGTGTGAGTACATATCCCATAGCCTGGAGGTCACTTCCAAACACAATTTTCCTGCTTTGAAGCTTCTTGTTGAGCTCTGTTCCTCTATTCTGTGACAGCACAGGAATCAGGATTTTGGAACAGTTTGGGTTGGAAGGGAATTTAAAGCCCATCCCTTCCATGGGCAGAGACATATTTCACTATTCCAGGCTGCTCCAAGCCCTGTCCAACATTCCTTGGACACTCTCAGGGATCCAGGGGCAGCCCCAGCTGCTCTGGGCACCCTGTGCCAGGGCCTGCCCACCCTCACTGGGGAAAACTTTTCCTTATGTCTGATCCAATCCCTACATCCAAGGATGCTTCCTTGCTCTTGTGCTGGCACTCCTTGGCTGGTCCATCCCTGGCTGAACATTTTTGGGAAGTCTCTGGTGTGGGAAAAACCTTCTCACCCTATGGAGCTTTCCCTCCCACCCACATTTCAGGTTTTTCCTAGGGGATGTGGCAGCCTGGAGGCTTTTCTGCCATGAGAGCTGCTGTGGGATGTTATAGGGAATGAGGTGGGAAGAGGACAATGTGGGAATGTCCAGGATCCTGGGAATGGTCCAGGAGGTGGCACTGGGGGAGCATCACTCTTCCAATGGGACATTCCCACTCTTCCAATGGGACGTTTCAGGTTTTTCCTAAATGTGACAGCCTGGGGGCTTTTCTGCCATGAGAGCTGCTGTGGGTGTTATAGGGAATGAGGTGGGAAGAGGACAGTGTGGGAATGTCCAGGATCCTGGGAATGGTGTAGGATATTGGGAATGGTCCAGGAAGTGGCACTGGGGGAGCATCACTCTTCCAATGGGACATTCCCACTCTTCCAATGGGACATTTCAGGTTTTTCCTAAGGGATGTGGCACCCTGGGGACTTTTCTGCCATGAGAGCTGCTGTGGGTGTTATAGGGAATGAGGTGGGAAGAGGACAGTGTGGGAATGTCCAGGATCCTGGGAATGGTGTAGGATATTGGGAATGGTCCAGGAAGTGGCACTGGGGGAGCATCACTCTTCCAATGGGACATTCCCACTCTTCCAATGGGACATTCCCACTCTTCCAATGGGACATTTCAGGTTTTTCCTAAAGGATGTGACACCCTGGGGGCTCTTCTGCCATGAGAGCTGCTGTGGGTGTTGTAGGGAATGAGGTGGGGAAGGGGACAGCATGGGAATGTCCAGGATCCTGGGAATGGTGCAGGAGGTGGCACTGGAGGAGCATCACTCTTCCAATGGGACATTCCCAAAGGAACCTGAGATTTCCTCACAGGTTTATGGGAAAACTTTAAACCAGGCTTTGTTTAGAGTGGGGCAAATCATTCCCAGCTGCCTGAGGAGGGGAACAAGTCTATGCCCCCAGGATATCAGGATTTCCTCACCCTCCCTGTGCCTGTTCCCAGGGCAGGACTTTCTGGGTCACCACGTTTCCCCTGGGAGCCCACAAGTGGCCACTCGAGGCCGTTTTTTTCCACCAAATCCCAGCAATTCCTTGTGGCTGCTGCAGAAATCTCCGTTTCCCTGCACGTCTGGGAGCAGCTGTGTGTCCCTGGGAAGGGGCTTCACCACGCCGTGCCACCGGCGCTGCCGGAAGGGGGTTGGTTATTTATAGCCGGGTTTATTTTTACTTTTCCCCATCCCGACGTTTTCCTTCCTGATTGCCTGTGATATTCAGGGATCGTCTCATTAGCACAAAGAAATTTCCCCATCCAAACAGCATGGCCCACAGGGGGAAAAAATGGAAGGGGAAACTGAGGCAGCAGCTGGCTGAGGGTGGGATAGTTGGGGTTAAAAATCTGATTTTTCCCTATATTAATGTTTTTAGGGAGAAATGGGACCAGCACTGTTTAATATATTCATCAATGATAAAAACAGTGGGATTGAGACTGGAGAACAGAAAGCTCCAGGGAGAGCTCAGAGCCCCTTGCAGGGCCTGAAGGGGCTCCTGAAGAGCTGGAGAGGGACTGGGGACAAGGGATGGAGGGACAGGACACAGGGAATGGCTCCCACTGCCAGAGGGCAGGGCTGGATGGGATATTGGGAATTGGGAATTGTTCCCTGTGAGGGTGGAGAGGGGCTGGGATGGAATTCCCTGGAATTCCATCCCTGGCAGTGCCCAAGGCCAGGCTGGACAGGGCTGGGAGCAGCCTGGGACAGTGGGAGGTGTCCCTGCTATGGCAGGGGTGGCACTGGATGGGCTTTAAGGTCCCTTCCCACCCAAACCATTCCATGACTCCTGAGCTGTCTCTAAACCCTACAGAAAAGCAGAAATCCAGCATTTTTCAGCAGTGGGAGGTGGCGAGCGCAAGGAACGGTTCCATCAGAGCTGCTAATGGGTTTTCTCTTGGGTAATGAGCACTGGGGACAATTAACATCCATCTTAATTAGTGTGGAGCAGGAGCGGGTGCTTTGAGCGGGAAACGGCGGCAGAGTCCTCGGCTGGGAGGGATGGAAGGGCTGGAAAAACTCCCTTTGCTGGAATAACGAGTTGGTTTTGCTGCTGGGGAGTGTGACAAAGCCAGGCCTGGGTAAACTCAGCTCCTGGGGCTCCTGGTCCCCAGAGCAGGAGCAGAGGTAAAGCCTCAGCCAGCCAAGGGTCCTTCCAAGGAAAAAGAACTTTCCTAATCCTGATAAAATGGCTCCAGCCACCCATGAATGCAGAAACTCACACATTTCAGGATTCTGGGTGCTCCTCTTGAGGCAAAAAGGGGGGATTTGAATGGTTGTTGATGCTTCCCAAGGCTCCAGGTGCTTCTTGGTCAGTAATGGAAGCAGGGGAGCAGCACACTGCGTGCAGCTCCTTGGAGCTCCTGGTGTTTGGGAATGTTGTTTGGGAGAAGGGAGCGAGGTGATCCAGTCTGGGAGAAGATTTGAGCTGGAGTTTGCCTGGGCTTTGGGCTCACACTGGCTTGTGAGGGGATTTGGGGCAGATTTTTCAGGATTCCTTGGGGTTTTAGTCAAAATCTGCAATGTGGCTCTCAGAGCTTGTGCAGGGAGTCTGGGATTTGACCCCTCCCTGGTCACACCAGGGTGACTCCAACTTTCCAGGGTGCCACTGGTGGTGCCACCAGGGCTGTGTGGCCATGATTTATGTCCCTGCTGGGAAGACCAAGGAGAACACTGAGGAACATTAGGAATTAACATGACCTTGGCAGAACTGTGTAAAGAGAATTTAAATCAAAAAATTGTTGAAAGTGCCTTTGGAGCAGAGGAACTTGGAAGGTTTCTGCTGGAGAGGGAGCAGCTCCTAAACCCTGGAGGTGCTGGTGGCAGGGAGGGGGTGGAGATAAACCCAGTCCCTGTCTTTACATGAGATACCAAAGATGAAATGAGAGTTTGCTCTTTTTTCTCTGTGGAAACCAGGTTTTAATGACAGGAACACATTCCCTGGCACTAATTAATAGGGAAGACATGAGTGTGAGGGATGGGAAGAATATCCAAAGCACTTCAGCTGTTTGTTCATGGATAACTTCAGTGCATGGACTAAATACTGGGGTTTACTTTGATTTTATGCTAGATTTCCATGCTGGATTTTGCCAATATTTAATGTTTGGCTCTGCTGCTGGGAGGAACAAGCCCTTCACAAGGGATGCTCTCCCATGCCTGGACCTTGCTCCCTCTGGGCACAGGAGAGCTCTGGACAAAGCTCAGCTTTAGCCTCTCCCAGTGCCAGATCTCCTGACCTTTAAAGGCACAGCCCAGCTGGGAAGGATTTGGGGCTTGCAAATCTTAATGCTCAGGAAGCTGGGGATATTTAACCTGATTTGAAGGATGGGAGGAAAGGGGAAGGGTGGAAGCCGTGGCACTTAAGATGGAACAGGTTGGGGGGTCTGGTTTGTCCCTGTGGATGCTCTGTGGTGCTTGCAGCCAGCTCCCTGTTCCCTCCAGGGCCTCCAAATTGTCCTTTGAGCTTTAACAAACCACAAATTGAAGGAACAACGAGGTCAGGAGGGATGGAGCCCTGGGCAACCTGAGTGGCATCACTGCCCATGGCAAGGGTTGGAATTGAGAGGATTTTTAAGGTCTCTTCCAACCCAAACCATTCCAGAGTTCTATGAAATTGGATTTTCCTCCTCAATGGACTTAAAATGAATCCTCCCATCCTTCCTTCCTTCCTGTGCTGGGAATTGAAGGAGAAGCTCTAAATCCTGTTCAGAGGGAGGGAAACTGAGGCACAGAGTTGCCACCTTGTTTTCCTCCATGCCAGGCTGGAGCCGTGCACTGACAGGACACAGGGAATGGCTTCCCATGGACAGAGGGCAGGGTTAGATGAGATTTTGGGAAGGGATTCTTCCCTGTGAGGCCTTGGCACAGGTTGCCCCATCCCTAGAAGTGTTCCAGGCCAGGCTGGGTGGTGCTTGGAGCCCCCTGGGATGGTGGAAGGTGTCCCTGCCCATGGCAGGGGTGGGATGAGATCGTCTGTAAGGTCCCTTCCTGCTCAAACCATTCCATGCTTTGATCCTGGAGCATTTCCAAAGTGCCTTTCAGGTCTTGCCCTTCTCTCCCCACTCCCTGGGTATATTTTGGGAAGGGAACCCGTGGATTCCTGCCCCCTCTAACCCCATCCATGTTCCAACACCCACTTTGGTGTTGGGATCTTCAGCCTGTCACAGTGACCCCAAGAAAAATTCCAAAGTCTCTTTTCCCAGCCTGGTGCTTGAGGAAGCAGTCAGGGCTCTTCATTTCTTGGTCTCAAGGTTGTTCATTGTTTCTTATCTATAGAAAATTTTCTCCTGCCCTGCCCAGGTCCATCCAGCAGGACAGTTCCAGGCACTCTGCCTGCCCCCAGGGTGGTGTTATGTCTTTATACTAAAAACCACGTGTACAATGTTTGCAATTCCTTCCCAATACCCATCACCTGTGTTAGACAGTGAGCTTCTACTCTAAACCAATCTGTGAGTGCCAACATCACAGCAGGAGATGGAGGCCAAGAAGAAGAAGGAGAAAGGCTGGACACATCCAGTTCCCTCCATCTTGCCTCCTGAAACCTCATACCAGAAACACTAAAATCTACTTTTCCATCCAGTGATAACTTCACTATTTTTCTACTTAAACTATTGTGGCTTACTGATCTTCATCTAAGGTTGGTAATTTGCTCCACGTGTTATAATCAAACCCACAGGTGTTTTGGGCTCTGTGCCAGGGCTTTGAGCCCCCTGGCAGGGTCTGGGCTGCTCAGGACAGCCAGAGGGATGTTCTAGGTCCTGACACTTTGGGAGCCAGACCCTTCTTCTCTGCCTCTGTTATTTTCCCTTTTCCTACTTTTCCGCTGCATTCCCTTCCCTGGCAGTTAATGGAGCTCGTAGATCATATAATAAATAGGGATCGACTTCATGCCAGGCTGTGGATCAGAATGGATTGACCCGTGGGAATGCACTCCCTGCCAATCGATGCCAGGCCATCAGCCTGGATAAATCTTGATAACGACTGACAACGGCAAAGTCGATATGTGAATTAATATATACATTAAACCTGGATATATCTTCCACCGGCAGGCAGCAGCTTGGGGAGGGAATATCCCAAGCCAGGAGGATGGTTGGGAATGGGGAAAAGCAGCAGCTTCATCCTCTGTGTTTGATGTGGAAACGCTGGGGCTGGCTGAGCTTTCCTTACCCACTGGAGCATCAAATCCCCGCTGCCGGCGGCTCCTTAACGTGGAGGATGCTCCAGGGGGAAAGTTTTCCTTTGTGCTTTAAGAGTGTTTCCAAATGCCGTGGAAGTACTGCAGGTTTGGCCCTGATTTCTCCGGGAAAGTGCTTAACACAGCGGGATTTGCTGTGCTGGAGAGGAAGGGATTTAAGGAAATGCCTTTGATTAAGTGCCCTGCTGAGAGATGGTCCCAAAAAACCCTTCCGCTCGTGCCAGCTCTTCCCGTCCCTGTTGAGTGACATCCCAGCATCATTCCTGATTTTTTCTGAGCATTCTCAGTGCCTGGGATCCTCTTTGGGACCGAGCAGGACTGCCTGTGGGGGATCCATGTGCTGGCACCCTGCCTAGCCAAAGAAACAGATCCTTCCTGCCACAGCAGCATTAACTTTTTATTAGTAATAATCATTATTACTATTCCAAAGCGGAGCTGGATTGCAGAGAAGCAGCTGATTCAATCCAAAGTTTCTTTCCTTTCTCCAAAAGGCTTTTTAAAAAAATTTATTTTCCTTCCTGAAGTTCAAAACAGTGCAGAGAGTATATTAGAGACAAGGAGGTGCCTCCACTCATCCCTGTGCACCCAACCCTCCCTCTCAGAGCCGATTCCGAGCGCGTCCTTTCCAAAGGCAGCAAGTGGCACCTGGAGCATGGAGCTTTTTCGGATGACTTGCTTGCAAGCCTGGCTTTAGCTAAGCCCCAGGGGCTGCTTTGCATTCACCTGGCTCCGAGCTCTTCTCCCCGCAGCTGGAGAAGAGCTCGTCTCCTCTATTTCCTCCAAATAAAAATGCATGGAGTTGGCTTTTTCCAAAGAACTTGTTTTTTTCCGAGGCGACGATGGAGTTGGAGCTACTTTTCGGGGAGGCAGATCCCCCTCCTCCTCCTTTTCCTCCTCCTCCTCCTCCTCCTGCAGCCCTTGTGGTTTGGCTGTAGTTATCTCGCGTGCCAGCTGCCGGCAGGAAAATTTTGCTGCCTAAGTAATATCCATCAAAAACCGGTGCTTCCATCGGCCGGAGATAGCGGGATGAGGGGAGCGTTGGCTCTCCAGGGCTTTTCTGTTTCCTCCTGCTGGTTTGGCTCTGCAGAGGCTCCTCCATGAGGAGCAGGAGGGTCTCTCCCATCTCTGGGATGGGGACATGGGCTCTGCTTGAAATGGCAGGAGTTGAATTTCTTGGCTTCCCGTTGGGTTCAGTTGGAATGGGGTTGGGTGAGATGAGTATTTCCAGCCTGGAGGGGCTGGGATTTGCTGCATGCTCAGGTCACGCCTTTTCTGGCACTGAGTTTTGGCTGCTGCTTCCGTAGAAGCACAGAATTGTTTGGATTGGAAAAGATCCTTAAAATCATCAATTCCAACCATTCCCCCAGCACTGCCAAGGCCACCACTGAGCCGTGTCCCCAGGTGCCACATCCACACAGAGCTGTTAAATCCTCCAGAGGTGGGCACTCCAGGGATGTGCCAGGGCTTGACAACTCTTCCAGTGAAGAAATTTTCCCTCATATCTTAATTTTTCCTCCCTGGTCATGGTCGTGCAGTTTGGGTGTAGAGGGCTGAGGAATTTCAGGCTGGATGCTGCCACTACTGGCTCTGGCATTGGCAGGGAATCAAGGGGGTGAAATTTCTTATCCACTTAGAGGAAAACAAAACCTCGGGATAAAAATGAACCTAAAGCTCTCCCATTGCTGCTCTTACAGCCTTGTTCAATTTTCCTTTGTGTGAAACACCTCAGGAGCTGTTGAGTTCCAAAAGCACCGTTGCCAGACGCTGGGAAAAGAGAAAAACAAGCCAATATATGGGAGCAGCTGGAAAACTTCCTAAATAAGTCAGGAACGTGCTGGAATGCGCAGAGCTCCTTCTTTCCCTCTCTGGTCCTGCTCAAATGAAATCAAATAAGTCCTGGCTCAGTGGTTCCTGTTGCAGTTTCTTTCTTAACATTCCCCAAAGGATCCTTTTTCCATGAAAACCTCAAAGTGGGTAAACTGCTGGGGAATGTGGGAGCATCCAAGCATCCTTTGCCGTGTCTTTTCTTCCAGCACAGATGTAACCTGGGAGCAGAGGTATTTTTATATTAAAGCATTTTTTATTAATTCCCCACCTCGCTCTCTTCTCCAGTGTCTCCCCTGGGTCTATAGTGCTGGCTGTCTCCATGGCATCCGAGCTGCTTCCCTATAAATCCATATCCCAGCATGAACTTCCCGGGGTCTGGCATTTATCACCTCTTTAATTGAACGGGTGTTTATGCGGATGGGGAGAGGGAAGGGGAGCACAATGCTCCTGGAGTGATGGAATCTGCCCCAAAACTATTGGCTTGGGATGATCCCTGCTCCTGAGCAGGAGCCAGGATGGAATTTCCACCCTTGCAGAGGTGTTGGTCATGAATGTAGCGTTATGGCCACCAGTACAGAGGTGGTGACCATCAGTGTAGAGGTGACCATCAATAGGGAGGTGTTGGCCATTGAGTTATTGATTGCCATGAATGTAGAGGTGATGACTATAACTGTAGAGATGGTGGCCACCAGTGTAGAGGTGTTGGCCACCAGTGTAGAGGTGTTGGCCATCAACGTAGAGGTGTTGACCATCAATGTAGAGGTGATTGTCGCCAGGATAGAGGTGGTGGCCACCAATGTAGAGGTGTTGGCCAGCACTGTAGAGGTGATGACTATCAGTGTAGAGGTGATGGTCACCAGGATAGAGGTGGTGGCCATCAAGGCAGAGGTGATGGCCACCAGTGTAGAGACAATGACCATCAGTATAGAGGTGATGGCCGTCAATGTAAAGGTGATGGCCATCAGTGTAGACTTGATGAGCATCAGTGTAGAGGTGATTGTCACCAGTGTAGACGTGGTGGCCATCAAGGCAGAGGTGTTGGGCACCAGTGTAGGAGTAATGGCCATCAATGTTGTGACAATGACCACCAATGTAGAGGTGTTGGCCATCAGTGTAGGAACATTGACCAGCAGTGTAGAGGTGGTGGCCGTCAATGTAAAGGTGATGGCCATCAGTGTAGATTTGATGACCATCAGTGTAGAGGTGATTGACACCAGTTGACCACCAGTGCAGGAGTAAAGGTCATCAGTGTAGAGACAATGGCCACCAATGTAGAGGTGTTGGCCACCAGTGCAGAGCTGATGACCATCAATATTGCAGAGAGGGGTAAAAAACCCCAGGGGATGGAGGAGGGGTGAGGCTGTTTTCCCATGGCACAGCACAAACACCCAGAGGCAGAGCTCCAGCTCTTCCTCCCTCATCCCAAATTGTTCCTCTGCGAGCCGCCTTGGCTTTGCTCCCGCTGCTGATGTCTCCAGCCCACGTTGGGAATGCAGAGTGTTTATAAAGCAATTTGGGATTTGACTTGCTTGGCTGAACACTTCAAAAACTCATTTTGAATTGAGAGTGACATCTGCAGCAGGATGGGGCTGGGCCTGTCCTGATGCCGGGAAAGGCACCGGGATGTGGATATGGATGTGCCATGGGATGAGGTGCACTCCTGAGGACTCCCAGAAGGATCTCTGTGTCTCCGTCCCAGCCACCCCTCAGCTCTGGTTGCTGTTTGGTCACCTCATGGCACTGGGGCACGTGTCATCAACCCGCTCTGCTGCCAGGTGGGACGGAGAAGTTTGGGAGAAGAAGACGAGAATTCCTTATGAATTTTCACTTCAGTGCTGAATAACCCAGGATCCATCTGAAGATGCAAATTATCTGCCTTGTTTTTGGTGTCGAGCGTAGGCATTTTGTGGCATCGTCATCCACAGCCGTGTCCCTCAAAGCCAGGCTCAGCAGGGACCTCTCCAAGTGGAAAGGCAGAAGACTCCGAGCGTGCCCCGGGTGCTGCTCTTTGTCCTGCCCGAATGGGGAGCGATTGAGGAACGAGGAGAAGCGGAATTGTGGAGCTGTGCCATGAAAAGGTTCTGCAGGTGGTGGCTGAATGGGCTCAGGTGCTGCATAAAAGGTATCAACCAGGCTTTATCTCCACGTTGGCAGCTCCTTATCCAGCAAGAAACGTCGGATGTGCTGGTGGCTCGGTGAATTCATTCGGATTTATTCATCCAGGGGAGGGGAGAAGCACCTGGGCTGTTTTGATGGCTCTGCCAGGGTTTGAGGAGCAGAGGTGACAGGGACATGTCCTGGTGCCACCACTCCAGCTCTGGCTGTCCTCCTGCAGCGGCTGCATACGCCAGGGAGGATTTGGAAATCCTATAAATGAAGTGGAAAGATGGGAATCTCACCAGCCAAGGGCTGCAAGCTCCGCTCTCGGGGTTATCTCAGCAGTTCAGATAAGCAGAAATGGGAGGATTTTCCTCTAAACAACCCTTTACCAGGAAAACAGCTGATCTTAACTCCCTGTAGGGCTGGAATCCAGTGCTAATCCACTCATTGCATTTCCAGTGTCAATTTGTGACCAATTCAGATCACAGGCAACTGGCTGTATAAAGGTTTTCTCTGGGAGAAAATGAGTTTTCCAGGGGTTGGGAAGGGCTGGGGGAACTCCTGTGTGTGCAGGAGGTCACGGAGGTGGCAAAAGGCTGTTGTGTGGCAGAGGTTAAAGCTTGGTGGGTTTATGTGGCAAATTAGTGTAGGAAAACACAGGGGGTGGAAGGAAAATCCATGTCCATCGTTATTCTGCTCACTTTGATTCATTCCGGTTACAGAAACCCGAGGATTTTATCACTGATTTCCAAGTGCCTGGATCCTAATCTCCAGCAAATTCTTATTTGACTGCAGTCCAAGTGCTGCAGGAGATGGGAAGATGGTTCAGAGGGAGTGCAGCTGCCTCGGGGATAAATCCAGCTGGGATGCTCAGGGAGGTGCTGGGACACCTGAGCAAGGAAAGCCATCCCTGAGGGGGCACTCGCTGCCCTAAACCCCCTCTGCAACTCACCTGTGTCCAGCAGGACAATTCCTAATGCTCCCAGTGAGGAAATATTTGGAAGGGTGCTGTTGTCTTTCCAAAACCCATGGGATGTGGGGATTGATCCCATTCCTGTTTCACTGCTTGTCCTGAAAATTCTGCTCTCTGCCCGTGGAGTGATGTGGAGCAGGTGGATCCTTTGTGTCCGTGAGCTTCTGGAGTTTGGGGTTCTTCTGAGTTTCATGGATTCATGGAATGGTTTGGGTGGGAAGGGACCTTAAAGCTCATCCCATTCCACCCCTGCCATGGACAGGGACACTTTCTTTATCCCAGGTTGCTCCAAGCCCCATCCAAGGTGTCCCTGCCCATGGCAGAGGGCTGGAGTTATATAGTTCCTCAAGTCCCTTCCAACCCAAAGCATCCTGTGATTCTCTTTTATGATTCTGTGATTATTTTCACCCAAAAAGGACAAAACCTCTCCCAGGGGTTGAATCCAAACCAGTGCATGCTGGAATTCCCAGGGCAGGAGGAACTGGGAGAGGGGAAAGCAGTGGAGTCGAGCTGGGGGAAAGCAGCAGAATGAAACCCAAGAACTTTAAATTTGTTAACCAGAACAGAATCAAATCAGCATCTGCAGCCACCAAACCTCTTTAACAAGCTGTGTGCTGGGTGTTTTATTTCCCAGGCACAGGTATCCAGTCTCATCCTTCCAAAGTTGCCTGGAATGAGCGTGGGTGGATAGAGAAAGGCAAAAAAAAAGCTCTTTTTTGTGGGCGGGAGTCGAGGCAGCAGCCACCCACGTCCTCCATTATGATATTCAAATGTCAATATATTTTTAATTGGTTTATATCCATCCCCCCCCCCCCCCCAATCCAGCTGCCTTTGGTAATTAAGGCTCTGTAAATAGATTTTACTGTAATTGGTACGAGAAGGAAAATTGGAGGACATTGTACAGTGCATGGGGTTGGGTTGGGGGATTTTTTTCCCCTCTCCCTGTCTTTCCTCTTTTGACTCATTTTACATCTGTGAGCTTTGCATCCCGAGGGAGGAGGAGGAGGAAGAGGGGGGAGCCACGGCCAGTTCTGCACAAAAACTCAGAGCTGGGAGGACCAGGTGGTTTGCTCTGGGTTGGGACATAGGAAAAAGCCAGGGGCCAGCCCAGATTGTCCCTTGTGGCACCACGGTGGTGCCACCAGGATGAACCAGGAGCACTGAGAGCCCCCAGTTCCCTGCAGAATCCTCAACCTGCCTCGAGCCAGGAGGCAAAAATCTGGCCCAAATCCTGTGATTATTTATTTATTTATTTATTTATTTATTTATTTATGATTTGGGGCTGGACACAGGAAAAAGCCAGGGGCCAGCCCAGGTTGTCCCTTATGGCACCACAGTGGTGCCACCAGGATGAACCAGGAGCACTGAGAAATCCCTGCCAGTGCCAAACTGGGAGAGCCCCCAGTTCCCTGCAGAATCCTCAACCTGCCTCGAGCCAGGAGGCCAAAATCCTGTGATTATTTATTCATTTATTTATTTAATTAATTATGAATTTGGGGCTGTTTCTCCAGGAGGGTTTGTAACTTCTCTCTTTCCCTTTTCCAGCCTGTGTAAAGGACGGACTCTCTACTCCGTGGTGAGGGACGCCAAAATTGTCCTGGATGTCAACAAGACGAGGCAGATAGCACAAGAAATTGTGAAGGTATGGTCTGGTGGGGTCTGGATCCTGCAAAAAACCCGGCCAGGAGCCCAGTCCAGTCATTCTGGGGAGCAGGAGAGGAGCAGCCAAGGATTCTGAGCAGAACAGAACTCCTTGGCTTTAAAATCCAGTGATTTGGGCAGGACAGAACTCCTTGGTTTTAAAATCCAAGGATTCTGGGCAGGATAGAACTCCTTGGTTTTAAAATCCAAAGATTCTGGGCAGGACAGAACTCCTTGGTTTTAAAAACCAAGGATTCTGGGCAGGATAGAACTCCTTGGTTTTAAAATCCAGTGATTCTGGGCAGGACAGAACTCCTTGGTTTTAAAATCCAAGGATTCTGGGCAGGATAGAACTCCCTGGTTTTAAAATCCAGTGATTCTGGGCAGGACAGAACTCCTTGGTTTTAAAATCCAAGGATTCTGGGCAGGACAGAACTCCTTGGTTTTAAAATCCAAGGATTCTGGGCAGGACAGAACTCCTTGGTTTTAAAATCCAGTGATTCTGGGCAGATTGGAACTCCTTGGTTTTAAAATCCAAGAATTCTGTGCAGGACAGAACTATTTGGTTTTAAAATCCAAGGATTCTGGGCAGGTTAGAAGCTCTTGGTTTTAAAATCCAGGTGTCCTTGACCTCTCTCCTGTGGCTGAATTGGGGTGGCACCAAAGCTTCCATGAGCTTCCCATGCTTGGGGCTCATCCTGGCCACTGCTCCTCTTCCCTGCTGGAATTTCAGGTGTTTAAATCCAGCATTGCTGCTGTGGGGGAGTTCCTGGTGGGATATTCTTCTTCTCTTGGAAAAAAAAGGAATATTCGTGGAATGGTTTGTGTTGGAAGGGAGCTTAAAACTCATTACATTGCACCTTCCACTATCCCAGGCTGCTCCAAGCCCCGTCCAGCATGGCTTTGGACACTTCCAGCATTCCCAGTATTCCCATAAAACATTCCAGGCCTAAGGATCCTGGAGAAATCCATGCCATGGTGCCACAAGGCCAAGCTCCCATACATTTTCCAGAGCTAAAAACGCTTTTCCTTTCCCAGGGAGACTCCAAGTGCATCTTCCACCCCTCAGATGTGTCCCTACAAACAATCCCGGGCAGGATCCTCCCCTGGCAGGGTGGAGTGGCTGGGAATTTGGGTCCTGAGCCCTCACAGCTTCCCATGGGATGTCAGCAGCAGCACTGAGGTGTTGATCTGTCTGCCAGAACGGGGCTGTGCTGTGATTCCAAACAGATTTATCACCAGGAATATTTGGCACGTGCTCTGCCATGGGAGCTGTGACAGTGCCCCCGTGCCCTGCTCAAGGTCAGCCAACACTTCCCCCCTGGAGCTGATCCCACGTGTAACTGTGGGAAAACAACAGAAAATCAGGTTTTCTGGCAGATCTTAACCCCCCATAAATGCTCAAACCCAGGTTAAAAGCAGAATGTGTTCAGCAATATTTCCTGGGTGGTGCCTTTTGGACGGTCCTTATAAAATTGTTTATTTTGTGTTTATTTAGACTCAGCTTTAACTTTAAATTTTAAATTCCTTCAATCCTCCTGGACTCTCCAGGTGAGCACAGCCTCAACCTTTATCTACCTCAGAGCCATGGCCTGAGCTGGGAGTGCCTGAGGCAGCCCAGAGCCTCTCCCTCCTGAATTCCTACTTCTGATCCATGTTTTCCACCTTTTAGCACAGATTTTTTCCTGCTGAGCAAACATTTGAAGCATCACAGTCTAGCCTTGTATTTTTCCCCTCTTTTTGTGCTCAGGGCTTTTGCCTTCCAGATGTTCCCAGCAGGAACAGCAGCTCTGTTCAGCCCCTTTCCCTGCGTGGGTTCACTGCTCCGTGTGGCTTTCGAGGATGAGGCTGAGACATCCTTGTTTTCTGCAGCTGCTGCCTGTTGGGAACAGGTTGGAAACCTCCAAGTCTGTGGTGTTGAGAGGCAGAGGGGTTTTGAATCCACCCCAGATCCCTGGAGGAATTAACAGAGCTCCAAAGGCTCTCCCTGTGCACCAAAGGGAATTCCTGGAGAAGTCCCTAATGCCATGACCCAACCACAGGGCCCATTCCTGCTGAGCAGCAGCTTCCCAGCCTTCCCCACCGATCTTCAGAGATGTTTTGGGGGATTTGGAAGTGGTGGGTGTCAGGAAGGGAAATCCCAACACCTCGGTTGGGGTGGGATTGGAGCTGCATTTTCCGGAGGCTTTGGATTTTCTGCACAGTCATGGCAGCTGTTTGATTTTATCCTTGGAGCCCTGGAATGTGATGGGAGAGCTGCTCAGCTCCTTGGATCAGCGGGTGCAAGGTTATCCCGAGACCCTCGGGAGGAGGAGGAGGATGACTGATCCTGGGAAGGGGAGGAAGATTCCTCCTGGGAGCAGTGCCTGGCATCATCTCTCCCCCGCACCCTCCTGGGGCAGGTGCCAATGAGAAGGTGCTTGGATGATGGATAATGGATATGCCAAAGGTTGGGGACACAGTTCTAGGAGCCCTGGAATGTGCTGGGAGAGCTGCTCAGCTCCTTGGATCAGTGGGTGCAAGGTTATCCTGAGACCCTCGAGAGGAGGAGGATGATGATTCCTCCTGGGAGCAGTGCCTGGTGTCATCTCTCCCCTGCACCCTCCTGGGGCAGGTGCCAATGAGAAGGTGCTTGGATGATGGATAATGGATATGCCAAAGGTTGGGGACACAGTTCTAGGAGCCCTGGAATGTGCTGGGAGAGCTGCTCAGCTCCTTGGATCAGTGGGTGCAAGGTTATCCCGAGACCCTCGGGAGGAGGAGGATGATGATGATTCCTCCTGGGAGCGGTGCCAGCAGAGGGAGCTGGCTTTGCACACAGCCCAGCAAATGAGGGCATTCCTGGGCCCAGAGCGTTTCCTCAGGGATCATCCCAGGGCCTGAGGTGGCAGGGCTGGAATTTGCAGTGGGATCTGCACGGAGCAAGGTGAGGGATTGGGGTTTGCCCAGGGAAATTCCTTCAGCAAAGGCCAGGCTGTGTTTGGTGATTCCCTAGGGATGAGCTCCATGGATGTGGGAACAGGTGGGAGCAAGGTCCTGGTGCTGCTCTGGGGTCCCATCACCCTCAAACAATGGGAAGGGGCTGCAGAGCATTCCCATGGCACTGGGGCTCATCCATGGATGCTCAGGGCCCTGCACTGCACCTGGCCAGGGAAACATTGGGATGCTGCTCCTTGCTCCACCCGGGCACTTTCTGGAGGTGACAGTGACATTTGAAAGCCGATTTTTAAACCTCATCATTATTTCATGTGCTGGGAAATGGAGACCCCTAATTAATCCTGGTGCCTGGAATGGTCCTGGCATCCAGCCCCAAATCCTTTCCTTCCTCCAGCATCCCTTGGCAGAAGCTCTGTAGGATTTTCTCCCCACAGGGTGCAGTAAAACTCCCATATCTTGCTGGGTTGGGGTGTTTTTTCCGTTTGTTTTCCCACTTTTTCCAGATGGTGGAATTTGGATTGGGCTTCTGGCTCCACATCAGCCGCCAGCTTAAAAATAAATTCATCTCGCACAGCCTGCGTGGTTAATGATGATAGATGAAAAGATGAGACTCAGGATGGATGGATCCCCATGGAATTCCAGTTAATAAATCCCCCTTTTTCCAGTGCCAGCCAACCAATATTCCCTCTTAAGCAACAGTTTGCCAGCCTGTTGGGCATTGATCCTTCAGCAGCATCCTGCAGATCAAGTTTTTCCCCGAGTCTGCTTAGGAGAGTGAAAAGTGGGACGGCATGAAAATCCCTGCTGAAGTTGGGATAAATGTGCTTTATCCCCCTCCCCGTTCCCAGAACGATCCCGCGGAGCTGAACATCCGCCACGCGGAGCTGCCGGCAGTCTGCTTGATTTGCCGAGGCTAAACAGGAGAGTTTGGATTTCCCACCCATGGCCTTTTTGTGCCTCATTAGCACTAATTTTAATTAACCGCCGAGCAGTTTTTCCTGGGGGGAAGGAATTAAGGCAGGACTCCTGCGAGGCTCCCGTTTCCAGGCGGATGGGGCCGTCGGAAGCGCCGGTGGGGCTGTGGGGAGCGGTGAATTATTACCCTCCTCTGCCAGCCCCCAAAAAAACAGAGGCAGAAACATCATCACCATCCATTTCCCAGCAGAGGGTTCCAGGGAAGCGGCTGCCGGGTGGGATTGCCGCTCATTTTTCCTGTGGAATCAATTAATCAGGAAGATGAGCAGGCGCCGTGGCAGCTGGGACACTCACTCCACAATCCCATCTCCCTCCAGGAGCCCATCCCTTCCAGGCACTTTCCTTTCCTGCAGGGTCCTTTGGGGACGTGGTCCAGCCTAGATGTGCCCTGGTGGCTCATGGATCCCATGGGAATGCCACCTGGATGTGCTGTGGTGGCTCCTGGATCCCACAGGAATGCCACCTGGATGTGCCCTGGTGGCTCATGGATCCCGTGGGAATGCCACCTGGATGTGCTGTGGTGGCTCCTGGATCCCATGGGAATGCCACCTGGATGTGCTGTGGTGGCTCGTGGATCACATGGGAATGCCACCTGGATGTGCCATGGTGGCTCCTGGATCCCATGGGAATGCCACCTGGATGTGCTGTGGTGGCTCACAGATCCCATGGGAATGCCACCTGGATGTGCCCTGGTGGCTCGTGGATCCCATGGGAATGCCACCTGGATGTGCCATGGTGGCTCGTGGATCCCACGGGAATGCCACCTAGATGTGCCCTGGTGGCTCCTGGAACCCATGGGAATGCCACCTGGATGTGCTGTGGTGGTTCATGGATCCTGTGGGAATGCCACCTGTATGTGCTGTGGTGGCTCGTGGATCCCATGGGAATGCCACCTGGATGTGCCATAGTGGCTCATGGATCCCACAGGAATGCCACCTGGATGTGCTGTGGTAGCTCATGGATCCCATGGGAATGCCACCTGTATGTGCTGTGGTGGCTCATGGATCCCACGGGAATGCCACCTGGATGTGCCATGGTGGCTCGTGGATCCCGTGGGAATGCCACCTGGATGTGCCATGGTGGCTCATGGATTCCATGGGAATGCCACTTGTATGTGCCATGGTGGCTCGTGGATCCCATGGGAATGCCACCTGGATGTGCAGTGGTGGCTCCTGGATCCCATGGGAATGCCACCACTCCAGTGTTATCCCGCCCGTTTGTGCTGCTTGTGTAACCTCGGGGTGTTTTCCTCTCTCTGTTCCACCCCAGGGAATGGGATACCTGCATGCCAAGGGCATCCTGCACAAGGACCTCAAGTCCAAGAATGTCTTCTACGACAATGGGAAGGTGGTGATCACCGACTTCGGGCTCTTCAGCATCTCCGGGGTTCTCCAGGCGGGCAGGTAGGAGGGCATGGACACACTGGGGCTCCTCCCCGAGCCCTAAAGCTGGGAATGATCCCAAAAAATCCCCCTCCAAGGGCTTCTCCGTGTCCCCAGCCTCGGCAGACAGGAGCTCAAGAGGCCTTTGAGCATCGTGGGGCTGCTCTGTTTGAAGAGAATTGGTTTTGATCTGTAGGAAGAAACACGATGCCATGTGTGAGCCCCTGGAATTTTGGCTCAGAGAGGCAGATTGTGCCCCTTGGACCAACCCCTTCCCATGGGATGCATCATTCCCATGGCCAAACCACCCTGCAGCCAGCCAGGGGACACTCCTGTGGCAGCAGGGCTGGGTCGTGCCTTGGCTTTTCCCTTTCCATCATTATCAATGCCTGGCATCTGCTTCACCCCCTGCCTGGAGTGAGTGATGCCATCCCTGTGCTGTCCCCACTCCAGTGACATTTTGGGAATCACAGACATCTGGCCATGGTGTCTGTGCTGGGCACGGAGCAGGATATGGACAATGAGAGCCAAGCTTGGGACTTTCACAACATTGTGACATTTTGGGGTGTCGGAGGGTTTAAATGTGAAGGTTTTGGTAAATGTTCCTTATTAAATTTCTTTTCCCGATGGTTTGGGAGGCTTTCCAGCTGTAGGAATGGCAGGGAAAAGAGTTCCAGCAGCTGTGGAAAGGCGAAAAAGCAAAGCTGGGGTGGAAAAAAGAAACAGAAGCAGGGAAGGAAGAACAGAAATGAAATTTTCCATTTCTTTTTCAAGTGGGGAATAAGAACGTTGCTGATTTTTCCCACCTTTCCCACGAAATCCTTTGTGTTGGATTTCCCTCTAAACCCTTTGTGTTGGGAGCAGCACAGCCCAAACTTGGGCAGTTTTCTCCTGGTCCTTCTATCTCCATGGCAAAGATGCTCAGGAGATAAAAAGCACTGTGGAAATGATGGATTTTTCCCTAATTTCCCAGTGATTATTCCAAAGGATTAAAGGAAATGTCAGTGGCCGCCTCTCTCCATCCCACACTCCCAGATTTTCCACTCTGCTGGATGAATATCAACGGATTTCAGCACAAACTTGGCCAAAAACTTTGGAAAGCCAGGAAATCAGGATCTCCTGACCCAGAGTGGGATTTGCCTCTGGTTTGGCAGCTGGGTGGGGGGTTTGGGATTCAGGGCCTGCCAGGAGGAAGGGACAGCTCATTCCAGCAGGGAAGGAGGATTTGGGCAGAACAGCCCAAGCTTTGGCAGGAATCTTTGCTGTGAAGGTCAGGGATGCTCCAGAGATGGAATGAGAAATGGGGGAATGGGGTTTCTGAGGAGGTGGGGCCACCTCTGCCCAAGATTGGGATGTCCCTTGTGGGGTCAGAATCCAGGAGATGGCCAGGAAAGCAAGGCTGGAGAGAAATGAGCAGGGTTTTGCTGGAAAAATGGAGAAAATGAGAAATTTTGTGCCCTGGGATGCTGGTAGCAGATGTTTTCTGCTGGAGGAGAGCTGAGAGGAGAGCAGGGATCCACAGCCACCATGAATTTTGGAACAGGAGATGTCTGCAGGTCTGATCTCCACATTTCAGGGTGGGTTTTTGCTGTTTTTGGTGTCTCTCAGATGAAGATGTTAGATAAATCCCAATTTTGGGTCTTTAGAGGCTTGGAAAAACATCTCTAGGGAAGGAAGTAAATTTTTGGAGGTCAGGTTAAGGACGGTGACATTTCTTCAGCTGGTTTTGCTGGGCTTAAACCACTTCCTGCAGAGTTTTGGTGCCTTGGGGTCTCATCCTGCTGAAATCAAATTTATTTCTCCTTTATTTAAATATCCTTGGGCTCAGTGGGGACAAGGAGGGCTGAGAGGAGCCATGGACATCCCAGAGGGGACCAGAAGGGTGGAGAGGAGCCATGGACACCCCAGAGGATTCCAATGGATTTATCCCAAGCAGAGGGAGCCTGGGGAGGTGGAGGAAGGACAGATGAGGTGAAATGAGGGTTGTTGTAAAGCCAGGCTGCTCCCTTGGGAGGTGCCATTGGAGGCTTGGACTTGGAGGGGCTGCTTTGGGGTCAAACACCTGAAAACACCAATTCCCAGGCTGTTACTTTAGGATTTGCTCAGAAGAGGCTCTTTGTGGTGCCCAGTCCAAATTCCTGCTCCAGTCATGGTGGGGCCTCTGGGGGAACTCATCCCCACTTTACGCCTGGATCCTTTAAGGGGTTTTGGTGCAGAGGGCACAGCAGGAGCCCCAGCACACCCTAAATCCCCATCACCAGCCTCAGAAATCCCCTAAAGCACCATCCTATGCCCCAATTTTGTTCTACTGCCTGGCAGGGACATTTCTCAGGGCAGGGTTAAAACCTGATTTTGCAAGGATGATGCAGGGAAAACCAGGCTTTAAAACCTTGGGAAGAGGATGGGCAGCACAGGGGATGTGGTGTTGCTGTGCTCCAGGGTACCATGTCCCAGCAAGAACCACCATCCAGTTTTGTCCTGCTGCCTGGCAGGGACAGCTGTGCTAACATTCTCAAAACAGGGCTAAGACCTGACTTTGCAAGGATGATGTGGGAAAAACTAGGCTTAAAAACCTTGGAAAGAGGATGGGAAGCTGGAGATGTGCTGTGCCCTGGTGTATCCAGAGCTCCAGTTCCATGTCCCAGCAAGAACCACCATCCTGTGCCCCAATATTGTCCTGCTGCCTGGACAGAGACAGTTGTGCCAACATTTCCAGAGCAGGGCTTAAACTTGACTTTGCAAGGGTGACATGGGAAAAACCAGGCTTAAAAACCTTGGGAAGAGGATGGGAAGCTGGGGGCTGCTCACTGGGGATGTGGAGATGCTGTTCCCTGGGGTACCCACGGCTCCAGCTCCATGTCCCAGCAGGAACCACCATCCAATTTTGTCCTGCTGCCTGGCAGGGATGTTTCTCAGAGCAGGGCTAAAACTTGACTTTGCAAGGATGATGTGGGGAAAACCAGGCTTAAAAACTTTGCAAGGGGGTGGGCAGCTGGGGATGTGGTGCTGCTGTGCCCTGGTGAGCCCACACTTCCAGCTTCATGTCCCAGCAGGAGCCACCATCCAATTTTCTCCTGCTGCTTGGCAGGACAAAAGAGCAGGGTTTCTCAGAGCAGGGTTAAAACTAGACTTTACAATGTGGGAAAACCAGGCTTAAAAACCTTAGGAAGAGGCTGGGCAGCTGGGGATGTGGTGATGTTGTGTCCCAGTGGCACCCACAGCTCCAGCTCCATGTCCCAACAGGAACCACCATCCAACTTTGTCCAGCTGCCTGGGCAGGGACATTCTCAGAGCAGGGCTAAAACCTGACTTTGATGTGGGTAAAACCAGGTTTAGATCCCTGTGAGGAGGGTGGGCAGCTGGTGGTGCTGTGCCCTGGTGTTCCCACGGCTCCGTGTCCCACAGGAGGGAGAACAAGCTGCGCATCCAGAACGGCTGGCTGTGCCACCTGGCCCCCGAGATCATCCGGCAGCTCTCGCCCGACACCGAGGAGGACAAGCTGCCCTTCTCCAAGCACTCGGATGTCTTTGCACTGGGGTGAGTCCTGGGACAGGGATCTGCCCTGGTTGGGTCAGGTGGGAGCTGCTCTGGGCTCAGGAGGGGAAGAGGATGCTCTTGGTTTGGCCCAAATCCAAGGGAACGCTTCCCATCACTGGGCTTGATGAATCTTCCAGCTTCGAGAAATTCTGAGTGAAACCATCCCTAAATCACCAAATCCTTCTGTTATAGGCCAGGGTGGCTCTGGGTAATGGGATCCAGAGTATCCTGAGGATGCCAGCCTGGGGATGCAGGGGCCTGGGGTGGGAACACAGCTCTGGGAGCCCCTGGAGCGCCCAATTCTCCCCAACTTACCAAGTCCTCCAGTTTTGCACCAAAATGGTGCTGGGCAATGGGATCCAGAGTATCCTGGGAATGCCAGCCTGGCATCATCTCTCCCCTGCACCCTCCTGGGGCAGGTGCCAATGGGAAGGTGCTTGGATGATGATGATGGCCTGGTCGGCTCAAGTGGGAGCTGCTCTGGGCTCAGGAGGGGATGAGGATGTTCTTGGTTTGTCCCAAATCCAAGGGAACGCTGCCAGATGGAATTCCCTTCACTGGGCTGGATGAAGCTTCCAGCTTCGAGAAATTCCGAGTGAAACCATCTCTAAATCACCAAATCCTCCTGTTTTAGGCCAGGCTGGCTCTGGGTAATGGGATCCAGAGTATCCTGAAGATGCCAGCCTGGGATGGGAACACAGTCTGGGAGCCCCTGGAGAGCCCAATTCTCCCCAAATTACAAAATCTCCAGTTTTGCACCAGAGTAGTTCTGGGCAATGGGATCCAGAGCCTCCTGAAGATGCCAGCCTGGGGTGGGAACACAGCTCTGGGAGCCCCTGGAGAACCGAGTTCTCCCTAAATTACCAAATCCTCCTGTTTTGCACCAAAATGGTGCTGGGCAATGGGATCCAGAGTATCTTGGGAATGCCAGCCTGGCATCATCTCTCCCCCGCACCCTCCTGGGGCAGGTGCCAATGAGAAGGTGCTTGGATGATGATGATGGAGATGTGAAAGGTTGGAGACACAGCTCTGTAGCCCCTGGACATCCCCAATTCTCTCTAAATTACTGAATCTTCCTCTTTTGTCCATGGCCATGGTGGCTCCAGGCAATGGGATCCAGAGTATCCTGGGAATGCCAGCCTGGCATCATCTTTCCCTGCACCTTCCTGGGGCAGGTATAAAAGGGAAGGTGCTTGGATGATGGATACATCAAAGGTTGGGGATACAGCTCTGGGAGGCCCTGGACATCCCAATTCTCTCTAAATTACCAAATTTTCCTATTTTGGCCATGAATCAGCGTGGTTCCAGGAATGGGATCTAGAACATCCTGGGAATGCCAGCCTGACATCATCTTTCCCTGCACCTTCCTGGGGCAGGTGCCAATGGGAAGGTGCTTGGATGATGAATAGCAATGCCAAAGGTTGGGGACACAGCTCTGGAGCCTGTGGACACCCCAATGTCCCCCTCCAGCCACTGCAGAGGGCTGATGGTGGCGCCAGCTCTACGAGCAGTTGCCAAAAGCCAAGAAAATGAGAATCCCTAAGTTTTCCTCAGCAAACCAGCTCATTCCTCCTGCCCTTTTTCTGCCCACAAACCTCCCCGAGGGCATGAGCCCAATTCCACCCCGCTAAACCTTTCCCAAAACCTTTCCTCTTTACCCAGAGGATTAATTTTCTCATGGATACCTCGAAGGCTGTGGGATTAGGGAGCGTGGGCCCGTTATCCGAGGCAATATTCCCATCAAACCCGCAGTAATTACAGCTGGAAGGGTCTGGCTCTTTTATTTTGTGCCCTCCCTGAGGTACAACTTCAGCACAGAAATAAAGAGGTAATTAAAGCATCGTATCCAACTAAGTGAGAGTGGGTGGGGAATCGTAATTTTCCCTTTTTTTTCCCTCAGTTGTGAGCTCTGCCCTTATGGAAAGCGTGAGTTTCCTGAAAAGATGAAAAGGTTTCCCCATGTTTTCCCTCTTTCTTGTTTCTGCTGCCCTCCATCAGGCCTGGGAGGCTCAGGGATGATCCTGAGGGGTCGCTTCCCTCCAGGGATTTGGGGATCAGGGACAGCAAGAGGAAAAGATCTTTTAAAGATGACAAAAACTCCCAGTGAGAAACTGGAATTAATGCCTTGGATGTGTAAAATCCAATCTGAGGGTGCTTGGATGCTCCTCCTGAGGATTTTGTCCTGTGCCCAAGCCCCCCATTCCTCTGCACCCACACAATTCTCCCATTATTCAAATTTTTTTTTTTAAGATTTCCAGCCAAACTGTGCAAAATCAGAAGAATTCCAATTCCCAAAATCAGGGAGCTTCCCTAACCAGGCGGAATCTTTTATCAGACAGATTTTTTCCACCTTGATGTCATTTTAACCCCGGGTTTTGATACTTTCAGTGGTCACGAGGGCATCCCTGGGAGGGAAAAGCAGGTCCAGGGAATCTGCCTTGGACAGTGGGGCTGGCATTGAGGGAATCCAGGCTCATCCAGGCTCCGGGTGCCAGAAAATGATGATGCAAAACTCACAGGCAGCAGCGGGGGCGGAAAACCACAGGGGTGCCCACCGGTGATGCCCTGGTTTTGGGATATTCCCTTGGATTTGGGATTCCTCACGGAAAGGAGGGCTTGGCTTAGCAATGAGACCAGAGCAGATGGCTGGGGCTTCACGTGGCCATCACCTGGTGAGGACACCTGGGGTGGGTCATGGCACAGGTTTTTGGAGCTTGGAGAGATTTTTGGAGGAGAGAAAGGGAAAAGATGGAGTGAAAGTGAATTCTTGGGCTTGTCCCTTCCCAGAATTCTGCTGGAATGGCAGCTGCATCCCCACCATCCTCTCTTCAGCTGCTCCATGGGCAGTGCTGTTGCATCCAGGTGGGACAATCCCACTTGATGGCTCTGCCTGGGCCTCCATCACCTCTGTCCTCCTTCCCCTGGTGGGAATCAGGGCTCGCTCCAGGAAAATGGGAGAGGTGACACCTCTGTACCAAGGAGCACCTCTGGGATGAAGCATCTCCTGGGTGGTTCTGGAGCAGGGAGAGATGCTGGATGTGGGTGCAGTGTCTGGACACCTCCCCATTGTCACAGACATCTTTTATGAAAAATCTTTTCTTTAAGATTTTTTCTTCCTGAGAAGCTGAGAGGCCTCAGGAACAAAATGTAAACATTGATTATCTGCTGCTGTAGTATGCAACAAGTAGATCTTTGATTGGCCTATGTTAGTTGTTTGTAATTAATGGCCAATCACAGTCAGCTGGCTCAGACTCTCTGTCCAAGCCACAAGCCTTTGTTATCATTCTTTCTTTTTCTATTCTTAGCCAGCCTTCTGATGAAATCCTTTATTCTATTCTTTCAGTATAGATTTAATATCATATATATCATAAAATAATAAATCAAGCCTTCTGAAACAAGGAGTCAGATCCTCATCTCTTCCCTCATTTTAAGCCCCCTGTGAACACGATCACAGCCCATCCTGAATCCCTGCTGGCTGCTCCATCTCTGATCCCCAGTGTCTCCCCACAGCACCATCTGGTACGAGCTGCACGCCCGGGAATGGCCCTTCAAGACGCAGCCAGCGGAGGCCATCATCTGGCAGGTGGGGAGGGGGATGAAGCCCAACCTCAGCCAGATCGGGATGGGCAAGGAGATCTCGGTAGGTGCTCTGGGGTCCTGTGGGGGTGTGCATGGACTGGGACATGGTGGGTGGGGCCCTTGGAAAAACCCTCTGGATCTGCTGATCTCTCCCAACCAGGCTTGGTCCTGCTGCTTGAATGTTCCCTTTGCTCCAGCCCTTCCCAAGGATGTGGGGATGGAGATGGGTGCTCGTGGGATGGACACCCCCCATTCATCCCAGCCTTTTGTGGGGATGGAGATGGGAGCCTCATGGGATGGACATCCCCCCTTTATCCCAGCCTTTTTTGGGGATGGAGATGGGTGCTCGTGGGATGGACACCCCCCCTTTATCCCAGTCTGATGTGGGGATGCAAATGGGAGCCTCATGGGCTGGGCACATTCCCTCCATGCCAGCCTTTCCCAAGAACCCAGTGATGGATATGGGTCCTTATGGCATGGGGACATCCCTTCCATCCCTGTCCTTCCTGAGAATTCAGTGATGGAAATGGCTCCTGATGGGCTGGGCACATCTCCTCCATCACAGCCTTTCCCAAGAATCCAGTGGTGGAGATGGATCCTCATAGGATGGACACATCTCCTCCATCCCAGCCCTTCATGAAAATTCAGTGATGGAAATTGGATCCTCATGGGATGGAAACGTCCCCTCCATCCCAGTCCTTCCCACGGATCTGGTGATGGAAATGGCTCCTCATGGACTGGGCACATCCCCTGCATCCCAGCCTTTCCCAAAAATCCAGTGGTGGAGATGGCTCCTCATGGGATGGAGACATTTCCTCATCTCAATCCTTCACAAGGATCCAATGATGGAAATGGCTCCTCTTGGGATGGACACATCCTCCCCATCCCAATCCTTAACAAGAACCCAGTAATGGAGACAGATCCTCATGGGATGGACTCATCTCCTCCATCCCCTCCATCACAACCGTTCATAAGAATCCAGTGATGGAAATGGGATCCTCATGGGATGCATACGTTCCCTCCATCCCAGTCCTTCCCAAGGATCCGGTGATGGAGATGGCTCCTCATGGGCTGGGCACATCCCCTGCATCCCAGCCTTTCCCAAAAATCCAGTGGTGGAGATGGATCCTCAAGGGATGGACACATCCTCCCCATCCCAATCCTTAACAAGAACCCAGTAATGGGGACAGATCCTCATGGGAGGGACTCATCTTCTCTATCCCAGCCCTTCATGAGAATTTAGTGATAGAAATGGGATCTTCATGGGATGGATATGTTCCCTCTGTCCCAGCCCTTCCCAAGGATGTGGTGATGGAGAGGGCTTCTCATGGGATGGACATATCTCCTCCATCCCAATCCTTAACAAGAACCCAGTGATGGAGACAGATCCTCATGGGATGGACACATCCCCTCCATCCCAGCCCTCCCCAAGGATCCAGTGATGGAGATGGCTCCTCATGGGATGGACACATCCCCTCCATCCCAGCCCTTCCAAGGCTGTGCTGATGGAGATGGCTCCTCCTGGGATGGACTCATCCTCTCCATCCCAGCCCTTCCCAAGGCTGTGCTGATGGAGGCGGCTCCTTTGGGGGCGAGGGTTGTGGTGGGAGAGGGCCTGGCTCAATTCCCGCTGGGAGAGGGCCTGGCTGGGTTTCCTGATGCTCTCTCCCCATGGCTCCAGGACATCCTGCTGTTCTGCTGGGCCTACGAGCAGGAGGAGAGGCCCACCTTCACCAAGCTCATGGACATGCTGGAGAAACTGCCAAAGCGCAACCGCCGCCTTTCCCACCCGGGGCACTTCTGGAAGTCGGCTGAGTAAGTGCCCAACCCTGCCCTATTCCCACATTCCATGGACTGGGGGAATGCCCTGCCCAGGGACCCTCCCCAGACCCTCAGCCATGGCAGCTTCCAGCCTGATTCCATCTCTCCCATGGCCAAACCCTGCTCTGTTCCATTGCTTTGGCTTGGTCACATCCCTGTGCTGCAGGAAACAGCATCAGAGGGTCTCCAGTTGGGATTTTGGAGTCTTCCCTGTTGGGAATAGCAGGCAAAATGCAGAGCAATCACTTAGAAACTCATTTTCAATGGATTAGGGGAATGCCCTGCCCAGGGACCCTCCCCAGACCCTCAGCCATGGCAGCTTCCAGCCTGATCCCTTCTCCTCCCATGGCCAAACCCTGCTCTGTTCCGTTTCTTTGGCTTGGTCACATCCCTGTGCTGCAGGAAACGGCATCAGAGGGTCTCCAGTTGGGATTTTGGAGTCTGCCCTGTTGGGAACAGCAGGCAAAATGCAGAGCAATCACTTAGAAACTCATTTTCCTCCCCGGAATTTGTCATGTTGTGACAAACAGAACCGAAATCTCTCCCGTGCGGGGGTGGCATTCACGGGGGGGATTTTTCCTGCTCCCAGCGTGCATCCCCGGAGGCTGGAAATGGGAATGGATGGAAGGGAGGAGATGTCAGCTCAGGGAGAGAACTGAGGACATTTTAGGGGTTCAGGAATCACTCTTTGTCCTTCCAGAGGGTGGGAGATGCCGATTTCTCCCGCTGCTGATAACAAACTGCCCTTCTTCCTTCTCTGGGCGGCTCCAAGTGTGTCTGGAATGTCCCCAGTGCCACTCCCTGTCGCTCGGGGCTGCCGGGAGCAGCGCAAAGCCCGTGCTCAGGTGGCCCCCAAGGCACCCGGAACGGGAGATGTTAATCAGGAGCAGAGTTAATTCCCAAGCCAAGCTCCAAGCAGGCACCGGGGCGGCTCCGGAGGATGCCGGGCCCCGAGGCAGCTGCAGAATCGCTCCGCTGCCTTTGGGAATGTTTCTTCAAGTCACCGAGCCACGCTCTGCCCGCCCCGGGCTGGGGCTGCCCCGCAGCTCCCTGTTAATTACCGGCCCAATCTTTCGCTAATCAGGATGTTCCAGCTCGGCTTTCCACGGCAGCTGATTCCTTCCACAGGGACTCGGCTCTGGCTGTCGTTCCTGTTAGGTCCTGGAAGGTTCCTGTCAGGTCCTGTTAGGTGCAGAAATGAGGTGTGCACAGGATGAGGTGGCTGTGGTACCCCATCCCTGCATCCAAGGGATTGGGGCACAAACCCTGCAGGATCCTGGATGCACAGGGATGGGAGTGGTACCCAAGGAGCGCTTTCCCCTCTGGGTGATGCTCCAGGAGCCAGGCAGGGATGGGAGTGGTACCCAAGGAGCCCTTTCCCCTCTGGATGATGCTCCTGGATGCACAGGGATGGGAGTGGTACCCAAGGAGCCCTTTCCCCTCTGGATGATGCTCCTGGATGCACAGGGGTGGGAGTGGTACCCAAGGAGCCCTTTCCCCTTCTGGATGATGCTCCAGGAGCTGGGCAGGGATGGCAGTGGTACCCAAGGAGCCCTTTCCCCTCTGGGTGATGCTCCTGGATGCAGAGGGATAGGAATGGTACCCAAGGAGCCCTTTCCCTTCTGGGTGATGCTCCAGGAGCCGGGCAGGGATGGCAGGGAGATGCAGGAGTTCAGAGTGAGAGGAATGGCAGATTTGTCTTTACAAACCAGCTCCGGGTCTGCTGGCGGATAAAACCAGCTCTAGGAGATAAAAGAAACAATGGGAAGGATTCCGCTGATTGACAAAAGAAAAAGAGATTTGCTTTTAGAAATAAACATTGGGTTTGCTGAGAAACGAAATTAGACGTTGAGAGATGAACGAAACAATGGGGAAGAAAAACCCCTGAATTCTGTAAGAATTAAAAATTGAAAGGGAGGGTTGTACCTTAGAGGGGAATCTTTGGTATAAGGTGTGTTAAGAAGTCTGAACCTCTCAAGTACCTCAGAAATGGGGAAAGAGAGAAGTGAAATGCAGCCGCAAAATTGAGATAAAAAGGGAGAAAAAACTGGAGAGACCTCAGGGGAATCCCCCATGGCCTCTCCCTTTATTGGAATAAAGCCAGAAAGGGCTCCTCTGTCCCCTTTTTGGACATAAACCTCGGGTGTTCGTGCGTTAATTTCCCTAACAAGGGCTTCCCCTGGTGATTTTGGGATCAGCTCCGTGTCAAAGCTCTTCCAGGAGGGATTTTCCCCAAATATCTTCCCCGCAAACCCCCCCGTTCCCCAGGGCTGACTCTGCTCCTTGTGTCCCCTCCAGGCTGTGACGGGAGGAGTTGCGGGACGGTGCCTTCCTCCCCCAGCGGGTCTCCTCTTCCTCTCCGCTTCCCACCCTGCGCTACGGAGGAGCAGCGGGGCCGACAGCGAGCCGGGACCGGGACCGGGACTGGGATCTTCCCCGGCGGCGTTCCTGCATCCCGGGAATCCTCCGGGAGCCGGAGCAGCCCCGGGACCGGGATCTTCCCCTGCATCCCGAGAATCCTCCGGGAGCCGGAGCAGCCCCTGGGACCAGGATCTTCCCCTGCATCCCGGGAATCCTCCGGAAGCCGGAGCAGCCCCCGGGACCGGGATCTTCCCCTGCATCCCGAGAATCCTCCGGGAGCCGGAGCAGCCCCTGGGACCAGGATCTTCCCCTGCATCCCGGGAATCCTCCGGAAGCCGGAGCAGCCCCCGGGACCGGGATCTTCCCCTGCATCCCGGGAATCCTCCGGAGCCGGAGCAGCCCCCGGGACCGGGAACTTCCCCCGCATCCCGAGAATCCTCCGGAAGCCGGAGCAGCCCCGGGACCGGGATCTTCCCCCGCATCCCGGGAATCCTCTGGCAGCCGGAGCAGCCCTGGGACCGGGATCTTCCCCTGCATCCCGGGAATCCTCCGGGAGCCGGAGCAGCCCCGGCTGCGCTGGGATGGGGACAGCGGGCGGCTCTCCGTGCACAGCCGGTGGCTCTGGGGACAGAACCCCCCGAGCAGGGCTGACCCACAGGACAACGACTTCACTTTATCCCCAGGGCTCCTCTGATCCCCATCCAGCGCTCACGACGATGCTCGGCTGGGGAGGGCTCGTTCTCGGTTCTCTGCGGGTTTCTTTAATTCCCTTTATTTATTTCTTTGCGGTTTTGTCATGAAAAAAGGGGGAACGTCGCTGATTCATGAGTTTCTGCCCGGATCCTGCGGGGCCAGGGAGTGCCACTGCCATTAGCTGCCCCCCGCGGGGAAATGCATCTGTCCCGCTGCCCCCGCAGCCCCCGCGGCCCCTCCGTGGGCAGCGCTGACCTTTCACAAGTGGCTTCTCTCCCACTTACGTGTCCCCCCGCGGGTCTCCCTGCCAGCAGGACACCGCATTCCCGGTAATTTATCCCGTTAATTCATCAGCCGGCCCTGCCCCCTCGCTCTCCATCCCTGCCCCGCTCCTGCCTTTGCTCCTCACTCCCCAAATCCCGGGTTCGGGGCTGCTCTGGTGTGATGGTGCTCACAGGGGTTTTCATCCTGTGATGGTGCTCACAGGGGTTTTCAGACTGGGGAAGAGGTGAGGATCTGACTCCATGTTTCAGAAGGCTTGATTTATTATTTTATTATATATATTACATTAAAACTATACTAAAAGAATAGAAGAAAAGCTTTCATCAGAAGGCTGGCTAAGAATAGAATAGCAGAAATGATAACAAAAGCTTCTGTCTCGGAGAGAGTGTCCAAGCCAGCTCCCTGTGATTGGCCATTAATTAGAAACAACCACATGAGACCAATCCCAGATGCACCTGTTGCATTCCACAGCAGCAGATAATCAATGTTTACATTTTGTTCCTGAGGCCTCTCAGCTTCTCAGGAGGAAAAATCCTAAGGAAAGGATTTTCCATAAAAGATGTCTGTGACACTCTGGGGCTGGGCATCAGCTGGAATTGGGATCCATCCCCTCTCCTGTGGCTCATTCCCACAGCTGGGAATGCAGGCAGGCTCTGGTTGTACAGAGCAGCTCCCAACCCCTCTCTGGGACATGCCCAGGACCATTTTCCTCATCTCCCATCATCCAAATCCCAGAGTTTCCCCAAAAATTCTCTCTGGGAGCTGCTGCTTCCACCTGAATTCCACGTGCTGGAGTTTCCCTCTCCCCCACCCCCAGCTCGGATGGGCCCTCCAGCCCCTCGGATGAGCTGTCAGATGAGAGCAAATTGCATTCCCAGGCTCTCATGCAGCATAATTGCTTGACAGGAACCATCCCAGATAATTCAATTGTAGTCTCAGTTCGCTTTAATTTGGAGCCGTGACGAGGCTTTGCAAACCCAGCCAGCCCTGGTTTGTCTGGCTGCTGCTCCAGCTCCTCCTCGCTGGTGCTGGGAGTGCTTTAGCATAAGTAAATGAACATTAGAAACTTAATTGCAGCTGGGATGAGATGGGAGTTTAATTGTGGGGGTATTAAAATCCCCACGCGTGCACGTGTGAAAATTCCAGGGTGGGCAGGAGCAGGGAGGGGTGGATCCAGCCCTGAAAGGATCTGGAGGAGTCTCCAGCTGGGATGGGGGGCAGTGCAGGGAGCTGGGATGGGGCAGGGTGGCTTTAGGGGCTGAGCCCTCGTTTGGGTTAATTGTTCCTTGCTCCAGCAGTAAATCAGGAGTTCCTGAATTAGGGCTCATCCCAGCTCTTCCCTGCCTTTCATCCCAGCCCATGGCCTGTGCTGTCCCTGTCCCTGCTCCCTTCCAGGTGTCCCTGTCCCCCCAGCTGTCCCTGTTCCCTCTCAGCTGTCCCTGCTCGCCCAGCTGTCCCTGTCCCTATTCCCCCAGGTATCCCTGCTCCCCCAGGTGTCCCTGTCCCTGCTCCCCCAGGTGTCCCTGTCCCCCCAGGTGTCCCTGTCCCCCCAGGTGTCCCTGTCCCTGTCCCCCCAGGTGTTCCTCTGCCACCAACCTTGCACTACAACCTCGGGGTCTCTCTGAGCTTTCACCAATGCCTTCACCTGTGCTGCTCCTGGCACAAAATCCCCTCCCCAGAGGTTTTGGGTGCTGGAGGGGCACAGGGAGGTGTCACCAATCCCAAACCCCATCCTGGGGTCCTGCTGGCTCTGTGGGTTTGGGTTCTGAGCAGGTTTGGATTCCCAGGGGACAGGGGAGGTGTTGGAAGGAGCAGGAAGGTGACCCCAGGGTGGTGCCCATCACTGGGGTGGTGGATGCTGTGTGGATCTGAGGTGGAAGGGACGAGGTCTCTCTTGGGGTCATTGTGGGTTTGCTCCCCGTGCCCCAAGTCCTCACCTTGGGGTCCCCCGAGGGGTCTCCCAGGTGCTGGCAGATTCCTGATGGATTTTATGGCCAGGAGTGGAGGGAGCAATGAACTGGGGGGTGCTGGGTGTTGGGGGGGGTCCCCTGTGGTGTCAGGGCCTCACTGGGCTGCAGCCTCAGCCACAGAACCATGGGATGGTTGGGTGGGAAGGGACCTCAAAGCCCACCCAGTGCCACCCCTGCCATGGCAGGGACACCTCCCACTGTCCCAGGTGCTGCAATCCCCATCCAGCCTGGCCTTGGGCACTGCCAGGGATCCAGGGGCAGCCACAGCTGCTCTGGGAATTCCATCCCAGTCCCTCTTCACCATCCAGGGAACAATTCCTTCCCAATATCCCATCTAACTCTGCCCTCTTTCACTTTCAAGCCACTCCTCTTGTCCAGTCTCACTCCCCCTTGGCCACACGTTTCTCCACTAAATTTTGGGCATCTGGAAAAAACTAAATATTCCTCCAGCCAACCTCTCCCACCTCTCCAGCCTCCTCCTGCCCTCTGCCCCTGCTGTGGTGTCTCAGCCACAGGCACAGCACAATGGGATCAATTGTCCTGGATTTATCCCAAAGCAGCTCCGAGGAGCAGCTCCTTCCCTTCCATTCCAGTTCCTCAGGCTGCCACCTTATTTCCATCATTCCCTCTTATTTTTAAAGCCTTCATTATTCAAACAAAACCCCACCCGCCAAACCAACAAATCTTATTGTTGTTGTTGCTGTTGGTTGGGGTTTTTTTTGACTCTGCCTTTGTGAAGGATATTTATTTTTTTTTCCCTTTGGCCCAGTTTATAAATCTCCAGCACTTCAGCAGGGAGGGAATGCAGGAGAAGCTCTCCACAACAGCTCTGGAGGAGGGAGAGGGTCCATCCAGAGCCGGGGCTATTTCCATGCAGGAGAAGCTCTCCACAGCAGCTCTGGAGGAGGCAGAGGGTCCATCCAGAGCCGGGGCTATTTCCATGCAGGAGAAGCTCTCCACAACAGCTCTGGAGGAGGCAGAGGGTCCATCCAGAGCCAGGCCTATTTCCATGCAGGAGAAGCTCTCCACAATAGCTCTGGAGAAGGCAGAGGGTCCATCCAGAGCCGGGGCTGTTTCCAGTTGAGCCGGGCTTAGCTGGGCGCTGCTTTGAGATGCAGGAGCCGCCCCCAGCCCCGGGGCTGCTCCTGCCCAGCCCTGCTGCTCCATCCTCCCATCACCTCCCCTCTCTCCCCAGAGCTCCCTGATTTTGCTGCTGCCCGAGGATTTTCCCAGCATTTTGGTGCTGGTGGGGTCACCACGTTTGGGGCTGGGCCGTGTGGACTCTCCCAGAAGGGGAAGAGGTGGCCCCAAAGCTCCGTGTGCTCCTTTGGCTGCTGAAGGATGTTCCCTGCTCTGGTTTTTTATTCTATTTCCCTTTTCCCCACAAATTCCCAAATCCTTGCTGAGCCCTGACCGGGCAATTTCTGGGAATGACGAGCTCAGAGTTCGGCCCCTGTGACTTTATCCAGTCCTTGGCCGTGGCAGGAGCTGGGATGGTGCAGATTTGGGATGGATGGATGGATGGATGGATGATGGATGGATGATGGATGGATGATGGATGGATGGATGGATGGATGGATGGATGGATGGATGGATGGATGGATGGATGGATGATGGATGGATGGATGGATGGATGATGGATGGATGATGGATGGATGGATGGATGGATGATGGATGGATGGATGGATGGATGATGGATGGATGATGGATGGATGGATGGATGGATGGATGGATGGATGGATGGATGGATGGATGGATGGATGGATGATGGATGGATGGATGGATGGATGGATGGATGGATGGATGGATGGATGGATGGATGGATGGAGGGATGGATGGATGGAGGTACAAATGAATGTCTTGGAGGTGGAGGAGCTGCTCAGCCTTTCCCAGAGCACAGAATTAAGGAATGGGTTGGGTTGGAAGGGACCCCAGACCCCACGGCAGGGACATTTCCACATCCCAGGCTGCTCCAAGCCCCCGGCCCTGGGCACTGCCAGGGATCCAGGGGCAGCCCCAGCTGCTCTGGGCACCTGTGCCTGCCCTCACCAGGAAAAATTCCCTCCCAACACCCAGCCCAACCCCTCCCTGTGCCAATTTAGGATTCTATGGAAGAGCTGGTGCCTGGAACTCGGCCTCTCTGGCTGTGTGAGGAGATGGGCTCTGTGCTGAGCCCCTCTCTACCCCCCAAGTGCCCTGAGTCAAGCCCTTCCTCCTTTCTTCACCCTTTATTTATTTTAAATTATTGGACTTTAAGTGAATTTCTATGAATTTATTTAACTTTATTTGACTTTCTGTGAATTTCTTTGAATTTATCTGTTTTTGTTGCCAACAGAAACTCTTTGTGGGGGGTGAAGCTTGGTCAGCTACGAGCGCTGCCTTTAATTTCAGGTCCCTGTAAATTCCCATGTTCCATTGCCTTGTACATAAGGTATATATGGATATATATACATATCTCTATATGTATGTATATAGATATATACAGACCTCAATCTTGTACAGTTTCCAACTGAACTCGCTGGCCTGCTTCGTTTTCTCCGTGGTAATTTGCAGAATGAGCTGATTTTCAGTTCCCCTTTTCCTCCCTCCACCCCCTTTTTTTTCTTTTTATAAATATATATATAAATATAAATATATATATATATATTTTGTTGTCGTCGTTGCAAAAAAAAAAAAAAACCACCTCCGGAAAAAAAAAGAAGCTGGTGAGAAATAAAAATATAAATCACCCCCACAAACCACTGAGAAAAAAAAAACAAAAAACAACAAAAAAAAGGAGGAATTTCTGAGAAAGGCACGATGGATTCTCCCCGCTGTAAATTTGTACAGGAACATTTCTAACGTTTTCTACACTTGAAGAAAGTAATTTCTAATTTCCGCTGTCTGGCTGGGTGCGAATCTCTGGGACCTGCAGACCTGGATAGCCATTTGTTCCCGTGGTTTCTCGTGCAGTGTTTGGTGAGGTGACAGTGTATGAATTATTTATGCCAATAAAAAGAAAAAAAAGAAACCAAAAAACTAAAAAAAAACAAAACACATTTGAAAAAACCTTGTGCTGCTCCGTGATTTTTATCCGTGGTGGGGTTGGGATGAGTCCATCAGAGCTTTGGGAGCATCTCTGCCCGGTCCAGAGCTGCCACATCCCTTTTTCCTTCCCATCCCAGCCCTTTGGGGATGATAATTCCCAGGATGGGAGCTGCAGCAGCGCAGCAAACACGGGGATTGGGCTCGCAGATGAATTTCCACCCAGCTGTGCTCAGCAGAGGGGCTGGGGTGGCTGAGCCCGGTGATGGAGCACTGGAGGCTCCCGGCATCTGCTGCTCCCTTTGTTTGCCTCTCCCACGCTGCTTTCCCGGGATGCCACCACCATCCATCTGCCACGCAAACCCTCGGGAAAAGCAGCTCATGGGAGCACCCAGGGGATGGAGCAGAAAAATCACGGCAGGTTCACACGGTTCCCCCTTCTCCCCTTCCCTCCTCGCCACTGCCCGAGCACTTGAAAGGTAAAATAATGATGGCTGGCCATTAATAAACCATGAACGCTCCACGCTTCTCCCGTCGAGGGCTTTTCATCTTTCAAAGCCTGCAGGAGCTGGAGCCAATTAAAGCAGGCTGAGCCCGGGCGGGGGCGGGCACGGAGCCAGCCGGGGGGGTTGAGGGGAAGGGGCTGCTCTGGTGGGTTCTCCCAGCAGGAGGAATCGGGGATTTGGGGCTAAAGAGGCGCCACTCAGTGCCTCCCTGGCTGGGCTCGCCGTGCTGGTGTCACCAGCTCTTGATGTGCGAGGAACAGGGTGGGAAAGATGGAGGGTTGGCACCGGTCTGGAGAGGAACTGGTTGGTACTGGTGTGGAACTGGGCAGCTCTGGTGTGGAACTGGGCAGCTCTGGTGTGGAACTGGTGTGGAACTGGGCAGCCCTGGTGTGGAATTGGGCAGCTCTGGTTGGCACTGGTGTGGAACTGGGCAGGCCTGGGGTGGAACTGGACAGCCCTGGGGTGAAACAGGACACCCCTGGTGTGGAACTGGTTGGCACTGGTGTGGGACTGAGTATCACTGGTGTGGAATTGCTGGCACTGGGGTGGAACTGGGCAGCCCGGTGTGGAATTGGCTTTCACTGGTGTGGAACTGGTTGGCCCTGGTGTGGAACTGGCTGGCACTGGTGTGGAACTGGGCAGCCCTGGTGTGGAATTTGGCAGCTCTGGGGTGGAACTGGTTTACACTGGTGTGGAACTGGGCAGCTCTGGTGTGGAACTGGTTGTCACTGGTGTGGAATTGGTTGGCACTGGTGTGGAACTGGGCAGCCCTGGGGTGAAACAGGACACCTCTGGTGTGGAATTGGTTGGCACTGGTGTGGAACTGGGCAATTCTGGTGTGGAACTGGTTGGCACTGGTGTGGAACTGGGCAGCACTGGTGTGGAACTGGTTGGCACTGGTGTGGAACTGGCTGGCACTGGTGTGGAACTGGCTGGCACTGGTGACCCCATCTCCAGGACAGAGCTGCTGCTGGCACTGCAGTGCCCAGTGCAGGGAGGCTGAGCTCCCTCCTGGCCTGTGGTCAATGAGATCCCAGCACCAGAACGGAGAAAAATGTCCCAAAATATCCCCCAAAGCAGCTTTAACAGCGGCTTTGGAGGGCTGGGGATGCCTTTGGGCCCATCCCTGTGGGATCTGTGTGTGTGTGTGTGTGTGTGTGTGTGTGTGTGTGTGTGTGTGTGCAGGGACAGGCACAGCGATGCTCACACGTGGCTGTCACCTCCTCCTTGCTGGGGATGAATCACAGCCCATTAATATTTCACAGGATAAACACCAGGAGTGGCAGAGGAGCTCAACCCCCAGCTCCAGCTCTCTGTCCCTGCTGCTGGGTGAGCCCACGGTGTCATTCCTGCTTGGATGCTCTTGGTGTGGGCACAGTGGGGATGCTCCAACATCAGACAGGGGTACTGAACTTTTGGAGTTGGTTGAGATATTAAACCACTGTTGTGGCACCAATATATTGGAATTAAATACCAATATAGCTGGGTGGAATGTGCCTGGGTTTGTCTGGCCCTTGCTGCTTGACCAGAGGCAGCAGCTGTGGTGGTTTCACCTCAGAGACACCTTTGGCTGGCTGGACATTGCTGCAAAAGTGAGGGAGCCACCTCAGGGGTCTCTTCCCTGACTGATCCATCCCCAGGATGGAGCTGCCCCACGTTGGGCACCAATATATTGGAATTAAATACCAATCTAGTTGGATGGAACGTGCCTGGGCTCATTTGGTCCTTGCTGCTTGACCAAGGGCAGCAGCTGTGGTGTTTCACCCCACAGACACTTTGGGCTGGCTGGGTGTGTGGTGTTTCACCCCACAGACACTTTGGGCTGGCTGGGTGTGTGGTGTTTCACCCCACAGACACTTTGGGCTGGCTGGGTGCTGTATCTGGCATGCAGGAGCTCAGGTTTCCCTCTGTGGAGAAGCTTTGAGGCCATGGTGAAGGAAAGGAGTCGGTTCTGCTGGAGGGTTTGGATCCAGAGCTTTATTCTGGCCCACAGGCCTCTGAATGCAGCAGCAGCTCCAACAGAACTCCCTGAGCCCGTGGTTGCTGCTCCTTTGAACCCCGGGGAGAGGGGCAGGGAAGGGGCAGGGAGCCACCAAGCAGGGACAGGAGGGGAGGGACAAAGGGACAAAGGACACCTGGATGGCCCAATGCCCCTCAGGGCTCAGAGGCATCTTTTGAACTCTGCCAATCACTCAATGCCCTTTCAGGAATGCCAGGATTGACAGACAGCACTCAGCAGGGCCAAGGGAGAGGAAGGGAGAGGTGATTGGCACACCTGAGGAAAGACCCGGGATGGCTGAGCCAGGCTGTTACATCACACCACAGCAAACCACCTCAGCTCCCACCAGGGTGGCTCTAAACGCGTCCCCGTGGTGTCCCAGCACTGCTTGGGTCACCCACCCTCCCCCCGGACACACCGGGCTTGTCAGAGACACAAATCTGCCTTGATTTGTGTAATTCTGCCCCCAAATCCAGCCGTGTATTGGGCCGAATTTAACACCTCCGATGTCCCGAAGTGTGGCTGTGGGACCTGGCTGGTGGCACAGGGCTCTGCTGCCCGTGGGACCCGGGGCTGCCCCCGCCGGGCAGGGCTGGGCTGTGCCCGGCAGCAGCACAAGAAAAGGCTGGCGAGGAGCCGAGCCGGGGGCTGAGAACCGGCGGTGACCCGCGGGAGGTGCCGGGGAGGACCCAGGGGACACAATCGGGGCTGGCCGGGATCCCGCACCCCTGCCCCACAATGGGCCATTGTTCCCTGCTCTGATTTATGCTTCCTCCCCAGGCTGCTCTGGCCTTTCTCAGGAGCCGCCAGGAGCTCAGGGCCTTTGACTCTGGGAAAGGGGGATATTTACAGACGAGAAGGAGACAAAGTGCCTCGAGCTGCTTATTTTTTAGCATCAGTCTCGTTACATGATTATGACAAAGAGAAGATGCTAGCAGCTTATATTCAGGCAGCAGGCTAAAAAACTTAATGTCATAACTTACTTTATAAGCGTCTAAACTAATCACACAAAGCAAAAGCACATTGAGAGTGGGTCTATCTATTCACTATAAGCACACGTACTTTTGGTTAAAATAATCTCATAACTGCTGCTTTAACTCTGCTCAGTTTTGCTGTATCTAAAGCCTACCTTTTCCAACTTTCCCCAAAATCCTCGAATTTTGTAAATTCTCACAGGCTGCTCCTTTCGGGGAGAGCCGGGTGGGCTGAGCCCCGCAGCCACCCCAGCACTGCCCGGGGGAGTCCAGCCTGGATAAAGCTCCATCTCCTCATTAACCTTGATTAGCTCATTAAGGGCTGCGGGACACGCGGGGACAGCCCGAGCCCAGTGCCCAGGGCCGGGTTTAATTGGGCACTCGTGTCGTGGCCACCCGGCCTTTAACGGGATTGTGGCTGAGCCAGCGCAGGGCTGATCCCGCTGTGCCAGGGATTCATCCCCTGCCCGGGGGGCTCCAGCCGCTCCCGCAGCCTGCGGGGAAGGGGAAGGGGCTGCGCTGCTCCAGCCCCATTGCTCAGCAGATTCTCTTTCCTCACCTCTATTTTTACGCTGCCCTCGGGGATAGAAACCCGACCCCAGTGACTGCGGATCCTGAGGGCTCTCAGTGCGGGATCCTTTCCTCCTGGCAGCTCTGGGAAGGAGGAGATTCCCAATTCCCAGCTTTTTGCACTAAACGTGACACCTGCAGCCTCCTCCAGAGAGCCGAGCCGTGCCCTGGGCAGCAGCAGGTACTAAAACTGGCTGAGGGTTTTCCTGTGCCCCAGTTTTTTATTTATTCCTGGTTTTTTGGGGGGGTACAGGGTGGATTTCTGTGCCTGGATTAGGGGTGGGAGGGTGTGACGGTGTTCACAGGGGTTTTTGGATGAGGGAAGAGATGAGGATCTGACTCCATGCTTCAGAAGGCTTGATTTATTATTTTATTATATATATTACATTAAAACTATACTAAAATAATAGAAGAACGGATTTCATCAGAAGGCTGGCTAAGAATAGAAAAAGAATGATAACAAAGGCTCTGTCTTGGACTCTCTGTCCAAGCCAGCTGACTGTGATTGGCCATTAATTAGAAACAATCACATGAGACCAATCCCAGATGCACCTGTTGCATTCCACAGCAGCAGACAATCAATGTTTACAGTTTGTTCCTGAGGCCTCTCAGCTTCTCAGGAGGAAAAACCCTAAGGAAAGGATTTTCCATAAAAGATGTCTGTGACAGGAGGGGGTCAGGGGCCCCCGGGGATGCTGCGAGGTCCCTGTGGGATGGGGAAGGGTTGGTGATGCTGAAGGAAAATAATCCCACACTGGGGGTTTGTGCCTGGGCACCTGGAGGGGAGAAGTTATTCCAGAGGGGAATTGTCCACCCAGGGTGTGCCAGACATCCCCGGGAGGCTCTGGAGAGGGTGAGGAAATCCCTGTGCCCCCCATCCTAGGGACAGGGTAGGGGTGTCCTGTGGGACCCCCTGGCTCCATGACCCCCCTTCCAGCTGATAGAGAGACATTCCAGTGTCCTGGAAGGTGCCAGGCATGGTGGATGAGCCTTCAGCCTGAACTTCCATCCTCCTCAGCCACGAGCTCCTGCAGGAACAGCTCAGCTCCAGCCTCCTCCAGCCCCACAGCCATGGGGCAGAACCCAGCAATTCCCAGTGCCAGAACCAGGGAATGCCCACGGCCAAAACCAGGGAAACCACACAGCCAGAACCATGGGATTCCCACTGCCAGAACCATGGGATTCCCACTGCCAGAGCCAAGAAATTCCCACTGCCAGAACCAGGGAATGCCCACGGCCAAAACCAGGGAAACCACACAGCCAGAACCATGGGATTCCCACAGCCAGAACCATGGGATTCACCCATCCAGAACCAAGGAATTCACACAACCAGAACCATGGGATTCCCACTGTCAGAAACAAGGAATTGCCACTGCCAGAACCCAACAATTCCCACTGCCAGAGCCAAAGAATTCCCACTGACAGAACCTGGGAATTCCCACTGCCACAACCATGGAATTCACCCATCCAGAACCATGGAATTCACCCATCCAGAACCATGGAATTGCCACAGCCAGAACCAAGGAATTCCCACAGCCAGAACCATGGGATTCCCACTGTCAGAAACAAGGAATTCACACAGCCAGAACCATGGAATTCACCCATCCAGAACCAAGGAATTGCCATGGCCAGAACCAGGGAATTCACACAGCCAAAACCAGGGAATTTCCACTGCCAGAAACAAGGAATGAACACAGCTAGAACCACAGAATTCCCACTGCCAGAACCCAGCAATTCTCAAAGCCAGAACCAAGGAATTTCCACTGCCTGAACCAAGGAATTCACCCATCCAGAACCAAGGAATTGCCATGGCCAGAACCAGAGAATTCACACAGCCAGAACCAGGGAATTTCCACTGCCAGAAACAAGGAATTAACACAGCCAGAACCACAGAACTCACACTGCAAAACCATTGAATTCCCACTGCCACAACCACAGAATTCCCACTGCCAGAACCAAAAAATTCCCTCTGCCAGAACCAAGGAATTCACCTATCCAGAATCATGGAATTCACCCAGCCAGAACCCAGCAGTTCCCACTGCCAGAACCAAGGAATTTCCACTGCCTGAACCAAGGAATTCCCACTCCCAGAACCCAGCAATTCCCACTGCCAGGACGTTCCCCTTCCCCCTCTCCAGAGCCTCCCTGCACCCTGTGCAGGTCCAGGATGTGCAGGCTGCTCGTGCAGAGCCATTCCCACCCAGCAGAGCTCTGCTTTAGCTGCTCCCAGAGCCTGGATGTGCTGCTGGAAATGCAGAATGAGCTGGGAAACAGCCAAAAGTTTGGGGTTTGGGGGCTCAGGGGCTGATCCCTTCATGGGAGGGATAATTCCAGCAGCAAATCCCCCATGGAAGGGCTGAGCAAGGAGCCATCCCCATGCAGGGAGCTGGGCTGGCAGCTGGAGAAGGATGATTCCATGTGGGATTGCAGTCTGGGAGCTGCAGGGAGGGACTGGAACCCATTTTATCCAAGTTTTCCAAGCTCTTTCTGCACTGATGCAGCCATGCTGCAGGGCTGGGAGCTCCCAGCAGGATTCCTGAAGGAAAATCTCTCTCCAGGAACACCTGGTTTTCTCCAGAGGTTGGTTTGCTGGCTGCAGTGGCACTTGGAGCCCTGCTGTCCCTCTGGGTCTGGTGTCACCAACAGCCTCTGGTGGCCCTGGCTGCTGCCCTGTGACCAGGGGACAGCCACCCCCGAGCTCCTGGATTGATGTCCCTGGATTGGGTTTCAGATATTTTTGGTCCTGTAAATCCCATGGGTGATGATGCTCAGCATGATGAGTCCTTCCTCCGGGCCAAGCTCTTTTTTGGGATTTAACCTCCCTTAACTCTTATTCCCAGCTGCCTGCTCCATTCATCCCAATTCCAGCTCCCTGCACGGGGATGGCTCCTTGCTCACCCCTTCCATGGAGGATTTGCTGCTGGAATTATCCCTCCCATGAAGGGATCAGCCCCTGAGCCCCCAAACCCCAAACCTTTGGCTGTTTCCCAGCTCATTCTGCATTTCCAGCAGCTCATCCAGGCTCTGGGAGCAGCTAAAGCAGAGCTCTGCTGGGTGGGAATGGCTCTGCATGGGCAGCCTGCACATCCTGGATCTGCACAGGGGTGCAGGGAGGCTCTGGAGAGGGGGAACATTCTGGCAGTGGGAATTGCTGGGTTCTGGCTGTGTGAATTCCTTGGTTGTGGCAGTGGGAATTCCTTGGTTCTGGCAGAGAGAATTTTTTGTGAATTTCCTGGCTCTGGCAGTGAGAATTCCGTGGTTCTGGCAGTGGGAATTCCTTGGTTCTGGCTGTGTGAATTCCTTGGTTCTGGCAGAGAGAACTTATTGGTTCTGGGAGTAGGAATTTCTTGGTTCTGGCAGTGGCAATTCCTTGGTTCTGGATGTGGGAATTGCTGGATTCTGGTTGTGTGAATTCCCTGGTTCTGGCAGTGGGAATTCTTTGGTTCTGGATGGATGAATTCCCTGGTTCTGGCAGTGGGAATTCCTTGCTTCTGGAGGTGAGAATTGCTGGGTTCTGGCAGTGGAAATTCCCTGGTTCTGGGAGTGGGAATTCCCTGATTCTGGATGGGAGAATTCCCTGGTTCTGGCTGTATAAATTCCTTGGTTCTGGTTGTGGATATTCCCTGGTTCTGGCTGTGTGAATTCCTTGGTTCTGGTTGTGGATATTCCCTCGTTCTGGCTGTGTGAATTCCATGATTCTGGCTGTTGGAATTCCCTGGTTCTGTCAATGGGAATTCCGTGGGTTTGGCTGTAGGAATTCCATGTTTCTGGCTGTGGGAATTCCCTGGTTCTGTCAATGGGAATTCCGTGGGTTTGGCTGTAGGAATTCCATGTTTCTGGCTGTGGGAATTCCCTGGTTCTGTCAATGGGAATTCCGTGGGTTTGGCTGTAGGAATTCCATGTTTCTGGCTGTGGGAATTCCCTGGTTCTGGATGGGTGAGTTCTGTGGTTCTGTCTGTGAGAACTCCCTGGTTCTGGCACTGTGAATTCCTTGCTCCATGGCTCCAGACACCACCAGCGCCGTTCCCCAGGTCCTGCCCCCGGGCTTGGCTCCGCGCAGAGCTGCCCGAGGCGCTGGGAGGAAAATGGATTGATTGCCTCATTATCCCTGCTCAACCCCACTCCTTAAATACAACACACCTGCCCTGAGAGCTGCTCCCACACCTCCCACGGAGCGCCCTGGCACTGATTTTCCTGGGAAACAGCTCCTGAGTGCAGAGGTGAGCGGGATCTGGGCTGGGTGGGGGGATCCTCCAGGCTGGATCCGTGTGCCAGGGTTTGGGATGCTGCTGGATGGGATCATGTGCTCTGGGGTGCCTGTTCTGGGGGGAATTTGGGGGATGAGTGGCTGGAAAGGTTGTGCTGTGCTCCTAAATGGAGATGGGAATTGTTGTGGATTCACTGCTCTTGTCATGGGAATAAGGTGGGAAAGGCAAAGGGTTTGCCATCAAATATTTGGGAAGCTGCAAAAACAGCAATTTCCCTGCTGGGAGCTGCCTGTTCCTGCCTGGCTGCAGCTGCAGGGCATCCATCCATCCATCCATCCATCCATCCATCCATCCATCCATCCATCCATCATCCATCCATTCATCCATCCATCCATCCATCCATCATCCATCCATCCATCCATCCATCCATCCATCCATCCATCCATCCATCCATCATCCATCCATCCATCCATCATCCATCCATCCATCCATCCATCCATCCATCCATCCATCATTCATCCATCCATCATCCATCCATCCATCCATCCATCATCCATCATCCATCATCCATCCATCCATCATCCATCCATCCATCCATCCATCCATCCATCATCCATCCATCCATCCATCCATCCATCCATCCATCCATCCATCCATCATCCATCCATCATCCATCCATCCATCATCCATCCATCCATCCATCCATCCATCCATCCATCCATCCATCCATCCATCCATCCATCCATCATCCATCCATCATCCATCCATCCATCCATCCATCCATCCATCCATCCATCCATCCTTCCATCATCCATCCATCCATCCATCCATCCATCCATCCATCCATCCATCCATCCATCCATCCATCCATCATCCATCCATCCATCCATCCATCCATGGCTTCCTGCAGTGCAGCTGGAGACGTCCAAGCCCCCAATAAATTCGATTATAAAAGTGGAAAAAAGGCCTGTCCATCAGTCCCAGCCCTTTTCCTCCTGCTCCCTCCTTATTTCCATGAGTCTGGTTGGTGTTTGGGGAGGGATCCTGGGAATCTGGGGTTTAAAAGCCATACCTGGGGGCTCAGAACTGCTGAACTGCCCCAATGCCTCTGCTGGGATGTGGCTGCTCAAAAATCCTTCCTCTGGTGGTTTGTTGGTTAAATGGCTCTGGGACAGAACTGCAGGGATGGATTCTGGTTTTGGGAATGGGAATTGCTGGATTAAATGGCTGAAAGTGGAGTTTGGAGTGAGGGCACGCAGGGTTCCTGCTCTCAGGAGCTGTGTCTGAGTCACCTCAGGATGGGAAGGATCATGTGAAGTGTGACCTGCTCTGGAGGTGTTGAAAACAGTGATGTGACGTCAAAAACTGTTTTTATTTTATTTTTTTTATCTTCTCAGAGTTAAACTGAGGCTTTTGGGCAGGAGAGCCATGTCAGTGTTGGTATAATAGGCAGGTCAAGCTCATTTCTCCCTGCTCAGGGCTCTCATTGGGGTTAAAATCTCTTCAGTTGAAAGAAGGAAATTGTTTCTGGGGATGTTCAGGGGCTTTGGAGCAGAACCTGACGTTGGATTGAGGTGCAGCTTGTCCTGCTGGATGGGAGAGTTAGAGGGGACAGGGACAACGGGTCCCTGGAAATGATTTAATCTCCAAGGACTCCTTTAATTAATGCAGCAGCCCTTGGATGCCTCCTAATTGTCCAGGCATGCCTGACTTTGCAGCAAGCAGGGGCTGAGGTTGTGCTGAGGAGTCTGGATGTGCCTTTCTGCTCTCCCTCCCTTTGGAGCTGAGAAAAATCAATGGAAAACCCTTCCAAAGGCCCGGAGAGCTCCGTTATCTCAAATCGACCTCAAACAAAACCCCACTGCACGCCAAGGACAGCAGCTCCTTGCCTGGTTAAAAATTCAGCTTTTCCTTACAGATGGATAAAATTCCTTTGGTTTAGGGCAGAAAGAGCCGTGCTGTGGGGTGGAAATGCCATTTCCTCACTCTGCACCTTTGGGAAATGCATTTTGGGGAAGGGAAGGGAAGGGAAGGTCCTGATCCCCCGTGGCCCAGAGGAGCTGCTGGGCTCTTCCTGCCTTTCCCATGAGTTGGGTGTTTGGAATTCAAGCCCGGAGCTTCTCCCATCCTCCTTCCCAGTCCCACCCGACAGGACACAGCCCCCCTGAGCGCCCAAAATCAGCTCCGAGCCGTGCTTAGGCAGGCGTGCAGCAGCTCCCAGCAGGGAGAGATTAAAAGTTACTGAATAACCCAACTCCTCCGTCACCCCGGTGGCCGTGCCAGGTGCCCGGGGGGCATTCCCGTCATCCCAAAACCAGCGGCAGCGATTTCCCCGTGTCCCAGCCGTGCCGAGCCACAGGGGATGGACTGGATGAGCGCTGATGAGCACGGTGGGTCCCGGGGACGAGGCCACAGCCGAGGGGCAATGGCAGCGTGGCAGAGGCGGCGGGCACGGCTGGCGCAGCCGGCTGGGCACGGCTCACGCAGCCCTCCCGCAGCTCCAGCGCCGCCTGAGCCCTTTTCCTGCCGCTGCCCAGCGCCTCCTTCCCCGGCTCCGGCCGGCCCCTGCCTCTGGACGAGCCATGGCCCCGGTTCGTGCCTTTTGCTCGCTCTTCCCTTCGGCACCCGGAGCGCGGGGCTGCGGCGGGGGCGAGCGGGGGGCGCTGCCCGGGGGCCTCTCCGCGCCTCCCTCCGGACCCAAGTAAGGCTGGGGACCAAGGGGACACTCCGGGGAGGTGGCTCGGGGTGGCTCCCAATGGCCAAGCGGGAGTTGTGGTTTTTTCCAGGAGTGTTTTGTTCGGGATGGGAGCGGCGGGGTTTGTTGGGATCTGCAGGGGGATCGTTCCCGATCTCCCGGCTCCGCTTGTTCCTCCCCTCGGACACACCTTTGGTGGGGTGGGCTGGGGGTGTCGGCAGCGACCTCCTGCCTGGGGGCTCTGTAGGATTCTTTTAGGGTGGTGACAGCCCTAAAACCCCTCCCAGGTGCGCTTTTCTCCACCTGGGCACCTCCAGCTTCTCCTGCGGGCATGGGGTGGTCTGGGGATGCTGCCAACACCCGGAGCAGGTGGCAGCGCCCTCCTGGCTGGGGGCTCTGCGGGATCTCTTTAGGGTCGTGAAAACCCTAAAAACCCCTCCCAGGTGCGCCCTTCTCCACCTGCAGATTCTCCTCCGTGCTTGGGCTGCCAGGGTCGTGCTGTGCCCAGGGCAGATTTGGGGCACCTGTGGGAATGTGGGGAAGGGGAAGGAAAAGCACCCGAAAAGAAGGGAAGGGATGGAAAGGGAAGGGAAGGGAAGCATCTCCTGCGGGGAGGCGTGCGCTCCTTCCTCCAGCGCCGAGCTCATCCTGCAAACTGCGTCGGCACCGCAGCTGCTCCGGCTTCCTGGGAAGTCCTATTGATGCCAAAGCAATCCTGGAGAGGGAGGGGGGATGACTAAAGTTATCCGCGGCCGTGTGCGGCTGCAGATGCGGGGTCCTTCCCCCCCTTCCCGCTGTTGTTTTGGGGAGGGGTTCCGAGGCTGTGATCAAAAGCTGGAGCTGGCGTCCATCTGCTTCTGACAACCTGAGCGCTCGCTGGCAGCTTCTGCATTCAGTGCCTTGAATTCCTCAATAATTAGGAGTTTTTTCGGAAAAAAAAATTCTCCATCTGGGCTTTTTCATGATGGGAATGAAAAGCCAAGGTGGGTGTGGGAGGGGGGCAGGTGGATTTTCAGCCTTAGCAACCCAAATCTTGAAATATTACATCAGCACCGAAGAGGTGTAATTAAGTAGGAAACAAATGAGCCCAGCTAATCTGTTTTGCTTGTTTGAGCTTAGCGGAGTGCAGAAAACAAACAGAGGCTGAATGATGAATGAGACTTCTTTTTTATTTATTTTTTTAAAGGGTTTTTCTTTCCCCGGGCCCCGAGGGGGTGGTTGGGATGTGGGTCAGGAAACGCGGCCGCTCTCCCATCCCCGCGGCTCCGAGGTCACCCAGCCGGGGCTCTGCCCGTTCCCCGCTCCCATTGCCCGCTCTGCCTCCCTTGGACGCCTTCCCGGAGGGTTGGGGATGGATCTCCGAGCTGCTCATCCCCGCTCCTGCGGTGCCATCAAAGGGAAGGGCACCGCGGGTGGCAGCGAGTGCCCTTTAAGGTGGCACTGCCACCTCATCCCCCCTCCCCTCCGCAGCTCCTCGGGACACGGGGGCACCGCTGGGAGCTGTGCTTTCTGCAGGAATTGCTGCTTTTGGGGCACCTTTGGGTGCCAGGAGGGAGGAAAAGCTTCATGGGGACCCCACAGGCTCCGCCGCACCCTCCCCACGTTTCCCTGTGCCCGGCCACCTCACGGAGGACAGGGGGACACGGCCCTGGCTGTGCGGCTCTCACAGCTCTTTAAACACCCCACAGAGGACAGGGGGACACGGCCCTGGCTGTGCGGCTCTCACAGCTCCTTAAACATCCCCACAGAGAACAGGGGGACACGGCCCTGGCTGCGCGGCTCTCACAGCTCTTTAAACACCCCACAGAGGATGGGGGGACACGGCCCCGGCTGTGCGGCTCTCACAGCTCTCTAAACACCCCAGAGAGGATGGGGGACAGACACGGCCCTGGCTGTGCGGCTCTCACAGCTCTTTCAACAGCCCAGAGGGCTCCAGCAGCGGGGATGTGTCACTGCGTGTCCCCCCCTGCCTTGTGGCAGCTCTTGTGGCATCTCCGGGCTCCCTGTGCCGCTTCCCCAGGGGGGGCTCGGTGGGCTGGGGTCGCTTTGGGGCCGCCTTTAGGGCTTTTGGGATGGTTTTCCCCCCGCTCCCGGCGCTGCCGGGCCCCGGCAGTGACACGAGGTGCCAGGAGCAGATGGCAGCCATCGGCCGGGCTGGCTCTCGGATCCCTGTGGCTCCTGGCACCGTGCTGGGCAGCGGCTCCTCGTAACCCCCTCGCTGCCACGCTGCTCTCCGGGGGAAAACTGGGCGGTTTTGGGGTCTCTCCGTTGAGTGTTTTGCATTTGAGCCCCGTGCCCAGCCCAGAGGGGTTTGTGGTTGCTGTTCCTGGTGTGATGCCCCGAGCTGGGGATGGAGGGGAGGAACTTTGTGGGTCTGGAGCGCTGCCCGTCAGTCAGTGGTGACAACGACCCTGTTCCCCCACCCCCCTCCTGTCAAACCTTGCAGAAATGGATTTAAAAGCAGGAGAAAGGAGCAGCTTTTGGGGCCCGAGAGGGCAGGGGCTGTGCCATGGGCTCGGCTGGGTGGGACAGGGGGGCTGTCACTGTCAGCGTGTGGGGTCACCCCGGAATGGGGGACCTGAGGTCCCTCCTGGCACCAGAATGCCCCAAAATCACACGGCAGAGGAGCTGCTCCCAAACTGGGGGAGCCCCAAACCTTGCATGGCAGAGGAGATGTTCCCAAAATGGGAGAACCCCAAACCTTTGCATGGCAGAGGAGGTACTCCCAAAATGTGGGAGCTCCAAAACCCTGCATGGCAGAGGAGGTGCTCCCAAAATGGGGGAACCCCAAAACCTTACACACCAGAGGAGATGCTCCCAAAATGGGGGAACCCCAAACCCTGCATGGCAGAGGAAATGCTCCCAAAATGTGGGAGCCCCAAAACTTTGCATGGCAGTGATGTTCCCAAAACGGAAGAGACCCAAAACTTTGCACAGCAGAGAAGTTCCTAAAATGGGGCAACCCCAAACCCTGGCACTGCAGTGATGCTCCCCAAATGGGGGAACCCCAAAACCTTGCGCAGTAGAGGAGATGCTCCCAAAATGGGGGAACCCCAAAACCTCGCACAGGAGATGGTCCCAAAACGGGAGAATCCCAAAACCTCGCACGGCAGTGATGCTTCCAGAATGGGGGAACCCCAAAACCTGGCAGAGGAGATGCTCCCAAAATGGGGGAACCCCAAAATCTTGCATGTCAGTGATGCTCCCAAAGGGGGAAAACCCAAAACCTTGCACAGGAGATGGTCCCAAAATGGGGGAACCCCAAAACCTGGCAGAGGAGATGGTCCCAAAACGGGAGAACCCCAAAACCTCGCATGGCAGTGATGCTCCCAAAACGGGAGAACCCCAAAACCTTGCATGGCAGTGATGCTTCCAGAATCGGGGAACTCCAAAACCTGGCGGAGGGGATGCTCCCAAAACTGGAGAACCCCAAAACCTCGCACGGCAGTGCTGCTCCCACATTGCCCATCCTGCTCAGCGCCCCCAAAACGCCCCCGGCCGTTCCTGGGCTCCCGCTCTCTTGGTGCTGCCCCTCGAAGCCTCCCCCATGGGGCCGAGCCCCACCGGGATCCCCCCGCACCTCCGGCTCTCCCCTTGCCCCCTGCCCTCCCTCCCTCCCGTCCCGGAGCGGCCGGGAAATTGGGGAGCGGCCAGAACGAACCGAGTTGTGCCCTCCCTTCCCTCCCGGGTGACAATTCCAAACCCTCGGGAGCTCTGTGGCCATCAGCCAGCTCCGAGTCCAACACCCCGAGGGGAGCAGCAGAACATCGCTGCCTCCCGCCAGAACCCGCACAAGCGCTCCTCTTGTTGTTGGTATTATTATTATAATGATGATTCTATTTGGTTTAAATTCTGTTTCTCCTCGGCTGGAGGGATTTGTTGGCAGTGCCTGCCCGGTTTCGGCAGCGCTGCTGCTCTCTCCGAGTAATCAGAGCCGTTCTGGAGGAGAGAATTGAGCAACTCGGGAGCGGGCGGGGTCCTCCTCGCCGAGCGAGGCTGTTTATCCTGCTCGTTCGGGTTTCAGACGAATAAATTTGCCAGACAACAATGATATTACCCTCGTCTCAAAGACTTTATCAATTTGCAGTTGTCTCTCCGCTGATAGTTTTTTATTGAGCTGTCTGAGATGATTTCCAAAGAGAGGGCTGCAATTTCAACTATTAAGTAATTTGGGAGAGCAATTAGTGTGAATCTGGAAACTCCCTGTGTTGCTCCTGAATAAATCAACCTCTCTGCGAGAGAGAGCCGTGCTGAAAGAGCCTGGGCTGATTTATGGGAAAAGGGAGTTTGGCCAAGGAAACAGCAAGGAGAGAGTTCCTGGCCTGGAAAACTTCAATGCTTTGGTGGTGCTGTGGTTCAGAGGGTGTTGGGGGTCCTGGGAGTTGGGATTTCCTCGGGGGTGTCCCCTCCTTGCACCCCCAACTCCAAAAGGATTCTCTGCTCAAAGAGGCCCCGGGTTTGCTCCTGCTTTGGTTCTCCAGGGGGAGATGGGGAGGGCTGGAAGGGATGGGGGTGAGGAAAGAGGAGATCCCAAATCCTCCAGGATTGCCCCAGGATTCCATGGGGCTGGACCCAGCTCTTAACTCCCAGTGTTGAACTGGGACAGGGTTGATTTGGATGAGGCACAAGGAAGATGTTTTTAGGATGAGGGTGGTGAGGTGGGACTGCTCCATCCCTGGAATGTCCAGGGCCAGGTTGGACTTTGGGGCTTGGAGCAGCCTTGGGATGGAGGATCCCAAATCCTCCCTTGCTGCAGAATTCCATGGGGCTGGACCCAGCTCTTAACTCCCAGTGTTGAACTGGGACAAGGATGAGGTACAAGGAAGATGATTTTAGGATGAGGGTGGTGAGGTGTGGCTGCTCCATCCCTGGAATGCCCAGGGCCAGGTTGGACACTGGGGCTTGGAGCAGCCTGGGATGGAGGATCCCAAATCCTGCCTTGCCCCAGGATTCCATGGGGCTGGACTCAGTTTTAAAGTCCCAGTTTTGAGCTGGGACAGGGTTGATTTGGATGAGGTACAAGGAAGATGTTTTTAGGATGAGGATGGTGAGGTGTGGCTGCTCTATTCTTGGAATGTCCAGGCCAGGTTGGACACTGGGCCTTGGAGAAGCCTGGGATGGAGGAAGGTGTCCCTGCCATGGCAGGGCAGGACTGGGATGGGGTTTTATGTCCTTTCCAACCCAAACCATTCCATGATTCCATTCTCTGGTAGCACAGGGCTGTCAAAGGCCTTGCCAAAGTGAGCTCTCCCAGCCTGAGCTGCTGTTCCTGATCCACAGAGCCCCTCCCCTCTCCTGGGATGAGATCAGGGCTTCTGGCCACGATTTCCACCTGCCAAATCCCTGCTGGCAGCTCCCAGTGACTCCCACGCCCGTCCCAGGTGGGATCCTGCAGCAGGATTTGCTCCATCCCCTCCTCAGGGCAGCCTGTGCATCCCTGCTGGATGATGGCTGATGACATTTCCCTTTTTCCCTGAGCTCCTCTGATCCTCAGCATCCCCCAGGGGCAGGAGCAGCTCCTCAGAGCCACAGAGGTGAAGCACAGGGACCATGCCAGCCCTGCTCTCCACTCCAGGGTCATCCCAGGGAAGTTATTTCTGGCTGCAGGAGCACGAGTGGAGCCTCCCCCTCTGCAGAGTTTCTCCTGTTTGGAGCTTTCTCCTGGTGGCTGCTGCTTCCCCCTCTGAATCCCTCCATAATCCACTAAGGGACCTCACATCTCCCTTTCTTTCTCCTTTTTTTTTTTTTTTTTCTGTTCCTAAAACAATTAGCTTGGCTCAAACCCTCTGCAATCCATCAATTAATACAAGCTGCAGCAGTAAATTAAAGGGAAACAGGAACAACTATGCTGGGATTAGGTCACTGAAACTATAAACTTTGGAACAAATCAGATTTCCTTGGGAAGGGAAATGGACAGCAGTGATATGTCAAGCCCTGAGATGAGACAGGCTCGGAACAACTTCCCAGAGTCTCCTGACTTGGCTGCTGGATGCCAGAACTTCTTCCCCAGGGGAAGTTTTGGGTTTCCAGACCCCGTTGCTGCTGTTGGAAGCTTGGATGGCCAAATAAACAAACAGGGAGAGAGGGAAAGGGGAAAGAGCTGAGTGGGAGCTGCAGGGACACTTTGGGTATCAGGAACTGCTCTCCTCCATGGTTGGTGTGCCCTGTTAAAGGTGGGATGTGAGAATTCCCAGTGACAACCCAAAGGTGGCATTTGTTCATTCCCAGTTCTCCCAGTGACATCCCAAAGGAGGCATTTGTTCATTCCCAGTTCTCCCAGTGACATCCCAAAGGAGGGATGTGCTCATTCCCAGTTCTCCCAGTGACATCCCAAAGGAGGGATGTGTTCATTCCCAGTTCTCCCAGTGACATCCCCAAGGTGGGATGTGTTCATTCCCAGTTCTCCCAGTGACATCCCAAAGGAGGGATGTGTTCATTCCCAGTTCTCCCAGACATCCCAAAGGAGGGATGTGTTCATTCCCAGTTCTCCCAGTGATATCCCAAAGGTGGGATGTGTTCATTCCCAGTTGTCCCAGTGACATTCCTGTCCAGAGCAGAGTTGGGAATGGTGCTCAGGAGGAGGTTGGGCACCCACAGCTCTGTGCCAGCCCAGGGAAAAGGGGATAAAAAGCCCTCCCAAAGCTGCTGGATGCCAGAACTTCTTCCCCAGGGGAAGTTTTGGGTTTCCAGACCCCGTTGCTGCTGTTGGAAGCTTGGATGGCCAAATAAACAAACAGGGAGAGAGGGAAAGGGCTGTGGGGGGAGATGCAGGGACACTTTGGGTATCAGGAACTGCTGTCCTCCGTGGTTGGTGTGCCCTGTTAAAGGTGGGATGTGAGAATTCCCAGTGACATCCCAAAGGAGGGATGTGTTCATTCCCAGTTCTCCCAGTGACATCCCAAAGGTGGCATGTGTTCATTCCCAGTTCTCCCAGTGACATCCCAAAGGTGGCATTTGTTCATTCCCAGTTCTCCCAGTGACATCCCAAAGGTGGGATGTGCTCATTCCCAGTTCTCCCAGTGACATCCCAAAGGTGGCACTTGCTCATTCCCAGTTCTCCCAGTGACATTCCTGTCCAGAGCAGAGCTGGGAATGGTGCTCAGGAGGAGGTTGGGCACCCACAGCTCTGTTCCAGCTCAGGGAAAAGGGGATAAAAACCCTCCCCAAAGCTGCTGGATGCCAGAACTTCTTCCCCAGGGGAAGTTTTGGGTTTCCAGACCCCGATGCTGCTGTTGGAAGATTGGATGGCCAAATAAACAAACAGGGAGAGAGGGAAAGGGGAAAGAGCTGAGTGGGAGCTGCAGGGACACTTTGGGTATCAGGAACTGCTCTCCTCCATGGTTGGTGTGCCCTGCTGAAAGGTGGGATGTGAGAATTCCCAGTGACATTCTCCCAGTGACATCCCAAAGGTGGGATTTGTTCATTCCCAGCTCTCCCAGTGACATCCCAAAGGAGGGATGTGTTCATTCCCAGCTCTCCCAGTGACATCCCAAAGGTGGGATGTGTTCATTCCCAGTTCTCCCAGTGACATCCCAAAGGTGGGATGTGTTCATTCCCAGTTCTCCCAGTGACATTCCTGTCCAGAGCAGTGCTGGGGATGGTGCTCAGGTGAGGCAGGGCACCCACAGCTCTGTTCCAGCTCAGGAAAAAGGGGATAAAAGCCCTCCCCAAAGCCAGGGTGAAGGGCACAATTTGTGTCCTGAGGGATGAGATCCCTGTCCTGGAGCTGTGGCAGGGCTCAGGCTGCCCCCTGACAGATGGGACAGTTACCAGAGCCTGCCAATGTGGGAATCTACAAAATTAGAGGGGAAATTAGAGGGTTTTGGGGAAAGCTGCAAAAGGCAGGCCTCAGATAAAGCCATGAGATAGGTCAGCAGAAAAATTATTTAAACTGTAGAAAAAGCAAGGGCGAATAGAACAATGGTCTGTGTATTAAGGCTTGTCAGAATAGCTCTCTAAGCTACAGAAAGTTTATCTAGCAAGATATTAGGAAGGTTAAAGCTGAATAATGGAGCTCTGTGCGTTGTGTTTTAAGGCAGGTATTGTATGTGAAATAAGCAAGCATTGTTTAACCAAAGGTAGTGTGCTTATGGTGATTGAATAGAACTGCTGTCAATGTGCTTTAGCTTTGTGTGATTGGTCAAGAAGCTCATAAAGTGAGTTGTAACATTAAGTTTTCTGGCCTGCTGCCTGGGATGTGAGCTGGGGGCAGCTTCCCCTTGTCATAATCATGTAGTGAGGCTGATGCTGAAAAACAAAACAGCTCGAGGGGCACTCTATAGCAGCCCCGTGTCTGTAAATAAACCCCCTTGCTGGTGTCAACCAATGCTTATCTGCTGTTTTAGTAATGTTTACTACAAGGATTAGGTTAAAATCACATTCACAAACTCATGCATTGTCAGAACGGGTGCGGGGTAGCACGGTGGGGATGGATGGAGAGCAGAGATCTCTGCACCAGGTCAGGAACTTGGGGTTTATTGCAAAGGGCCTGGGGCAGGGCCCTGCTGGGATTTGGGGTTTATTGCAAAGGGCCTGGGGCAGGGCCCTGCTGGGAGCTGCCAGACACAGCTGGAGCAGGGCTGAGAGAAGAGAGGGGGAGAATGTAAGAGAGTAAAGAGGGTAAGAGCTAAGAGTGTAGGAAGTAAGGTAAGAAGAAGTGGAAGATGCAGTGGAAAGAGGAAAGAGAGGAGAAGAGAAGAAAAAGGTGGTCGAAGCTCCCATTCCAATACAATAAATCTTCTTCTGTGTTGAATATTCTGATTTCACTAACCAATCTAGTACAAGACACAAATCCTACAGCATTTCCATACAGCCTATAAGAATCATTACATTACCATACTGTGTTACATTTTAAATCCTAAAAACTCCTCTTTGGGCCCTTCTGCCAAGCTGTAGGGTCTGCTCTGACCCTTGGACTGTCTGCAAGCAGAGGGTGTTGTTCCATCCAAAGGGGATCACCTTCAGCTGGCCATGCCATTGTTTTCCAGTTGTTCAGTAACTGAGGTATCTCAAAGCTTGCTTTCATTTCAATCTCACTTATAGTTTCTATATTCTCAAAATCTTTTGCCAGGCAATCATATTCATAAGGCTTTCATGTTTCATCCACCCCAACATCGCATATTACAACATCTCTTGCTTGCAGAGCTTAACAAAATTTTCTTTTTCTGGCGAACCCGTCTGATTGAATCTTCCTGCAATCCTCAAAGTTCCAGGATGCCAAGGCATTCTGTTGCCCAGTCTCCAGATCCAAAGTCCATCATCTGTCTTGTGTCCCAATATCCCAACACTTTTGAACAGAGGGACAGGGAGGCATCACCTGGTTCTGCCCTATCCTGGGTAATGCTGCCAGCCCTCCCTGGCACTGCCCCTCTGGCCAGGCTGGGAGCACCAAGGTCAGCACTGACCCTGGTTTAAAATGAAAATAAGGATGATATTGTGACTTTTCCTTCCAACTGGAGGCAGCTGAGGATCCCAGAGGATCCCTCTGTGCTGGAGGGGCTGGAGCAGGGTGTGACAGTGTTCACAGGGGTTCTGGGATTGGGGAGGAGACCAGGATCTGACTCCATGTTTCAGAAGGCTTGATTTAATATTTTATTATATATATTACATAAAACTATACTAAAAGAATAGAAGAACGGATTTCATCAGAAGGCTGGCTAAGAATAGTATCTGAAAGAATGAAAACAAAGGTTTGTGGTTCAGGCTTTGTGTCTGAGCCAGCTGACTGTGATTGATTGGCCATTAATTAGAAACAACCACATGTGCCAATCACAGATCCACTGTTGCATTCCACAGCAGCAGATAATCAATGTTTACATTTTGTTCCTGAGGCCTCTCAGCTTCTCAGGAGGAAAAATCCTAAGGAAAGGATTTTTCATAAAAGTTGTCTGTGACAGCAGGGCTGTGCACCCTCCTGGCAGGACAATCCCAACCCCTGTACTCCCATAAGCTCCAGAAACCCCTTTCACCCCAGCTCTTCAGGAGATGCTGCAATCTGAATTTCAGAGTGTCCATGAGAAAAACTTCCCCTTCTCTTTACATCCTCCCTCCCTCCTCTCTTCCCACAATTTTCACTCCAGGTTTGCCCTCCTGAGATCCTTCCAGGGAGGAAGGTTTAAAATGAAAACAAGACTGATATTGTGGCTTCTCCTGCTGGAGGCTCTTTGAGGATCCCTCTGTGCTGGAGGGGCTGGAGCAGTTTTGCACCCTCCTGGCAGGACAACCCCAACCCCTAAACTCCCATTACCTCCAGAAACCCCTTTTGGCCCCAGCTCTTCAGGAGATGCTGCAACCTGAATTTCAGAGTGTGAGGACACTGCTCTCTGCTCTCCCTGCTCTCTACATCTCCCTCCCTCCTCTCTTACCACAGTTTTCACCCCAGGTTTGCCCACCTCAGGTCCTTCCCGGGAGAAAGGTTTAAAATTAAAATAAAGATGATATTGTGGCTTCTCCTTCTGGAGGCTGTTGAGGATCCCAGAGGATCCCTCTGTGCTGGAGGGGCTGGAGCAGAGTTTTTCACCCTCCTGGCAGGACAATCCCAACCCCTGTACTCCCATTAGCTCCAGAAACCCCTTTTGGCCCCAGCTCTTCAGGAGATGCTGAAAACTGAATTTCAGAGTCTGAGGACACTGCTCTCTGCTCTCCCTGCTCTCTGCATCTCCTTCCCTCCTCTCTTCCCACAGTTTTCACCCCAGGTTTGCCCTCCTGAGATCCTTCCCCTGGCACCCCGTGGGCACCAAGGCTGCTGCTGCTGCCCCCAGCATTTAACCCGTGCCCAGCTCACCCCCAGCTCCGGGCAGAGCCTTGTTAGCGCTGCAGAACCTCTGCTGGAACAGCGTGGGAGCTGCAGGGCTCGTCCCCGGCAAAAACAACCCAGCCCGGCCTTTTATTCCCTCCTAATGAGGCGTCTCAGCATCCCCGGCTCCTTCCCAGCATCCAGGTGGGAGCAAACACGGAGCTGCGGGGCTGGGGAAAGCAGGGAAAGAAATTCACATTTTAGCAGAAGTTCGAGCGGTGCAGAAATTCCAGGGGGAAATGGAATTGCATCCGTTTGGGGAATGGGGTTGGCATCCCCAAAATCCCGTGGGGTTCCCCACAAACACAACCTGAAACACTCCTGAGGGGAGCAGGGTGGGGACATCAGGACAGGCTCTGGGATCCCTGCAGGGTGGGAATTCTGTGGGACCTTGGAGCTGATGAACCTCAGAGGGTTAAATTCTAGGGCTGAATTTGGTTCTAATTGTAATTAACACCTCCCTCCATGCCAGAGTTACCTACCCCCAAAAGTATGACCACCTCTTGCTTTATATTATATATATATATATAATATATATATATTTCTATATATCCATATGTCTGTCTATACATACATAAAATACACATTAATATATAATATATAGTATATAATATGTGTTTTATATATATAATATATATATTAAATATTATAATATTTATATATTTATATATATTATATATTTATATATATTATATATATTTATATATATTATATATATAAATATATATATATAAAGTATATATAATAAATATTAATATATTAACAAAAACTGTGTATATCATAAATATTAATATATTAACAAAAACTGTGTAGATTCCCAGACTGATGCCAGGAGGAGCTGAAGCAGCTTCCAGGAGCACCTGGATCCTGCTTTGGGAGCAGCAGGCAGGGAATTCCCAGCAGGATTTGGGTAATCCAGGGTATCCCTGGTGCTTCCAACATCAACATCCCCAGTTCCCATCACTGGGGAGAATGGGCAGCTTGGGAGAGGGCAGGACAGCAAAGAAAAGTGAGAAAAGTGGGATTGGCAAGCTGGGATAAGTCTGGGATAAATCTCAGATAAATATGGGATAAGTCTGGGATGAATCTGGGATAAATATGGGATAAGTATGGGATAAATGTGGGATAAGTCTGGGATAAATCTGGAATAACTCTGGGGTAATTCTGGGATATTTCTCAGATAATTCTGGGACAATTCTGGAATAACTCTGGGGTAACTCTGGGATATTTCTGGGATAATTCTGGAATAACTCTGGAGTAACTGTGGGGTAACTCTGAGATAACTCTGAGATAAATCCAGGATAACTCTGGGATAAGTCTGGGATAACTCTGGGGTAAATCTGGAATAACTGTGGGATAAGTATGGGATAATTCTGGGATAAGTCTGGAATAACTATGAGATAACTCTCAGACATCTCTCAGATAACCCTGGGATAATCTGGGATATTTCTGGGATAACTCTGGAATTCCTCTGGGATTAATCTGGAATAACTCTGGGATAAATCTGGATAACTCTGGGATAAGTCTGGGATAAATTTGGGATAACTCTGGGGTAAATCTGGAATAACTGTGGGCTAACTCTCAGATAACTCTGAAATAACTCTGGGATAATCTGAGATAAATCTGGAATAACTGTGGGATAACTCAGGGATAAATCTAGGATAACTGGGATAAATCTGGAATAATTTGGGATAACTGTGGGATAACTGTGGGATAACTGGGGTAACTGTGGGATAATACTGGGATAAATTTAGAATAACTCTGGGATAAATCTGGAATAACTCTGGGTAACTGGGATAACTCTGGTCTAACTCTGTGATAAGTCTGGGATAACTGTGGGATAAATCTGGATAACTCTGGGATAACTGAAATAACTGTGGGATAACCCTGGGATAAATCTCGGTTAAATCTGGGATAATCTGGGATAAATCTGGGGCAACTCTGGGATAACTCTGAAATAACTCTGGGATAACTCTGGGATAACTCTGGGATAACTCTGAAATAACTCTGGGGTAACTCTGGGATAACTCTGGGATAACTCTGAAATAACTCTGGGGTAACTCTGGGATAATTTGGGATAACTCTGAAATAACTCTGGGGTAACTCTGGGATAATTTGGGATAACTGTGGGATAACTCTGGGGTAACTCTGGGACAATTTGGGATAACTGTGGGATAACTGTGGGATAACCTGTTCAAACCTCTGCTGGCAGCTCCCACCCTCACACCAACAAATTCTCCACCTTCAGCTCCCCTCAATCTTCCCCTCCCTGCACCCACCTGGATCACGTTTTTCCATGGCTGTTAGGGATTTTTTTGGGTTTTTTGGGGTTTTTGGGCAGGGAGATGGCTGCAGGGGGAGCGGGAGGTTCAGACACTGGCTAATCCTGTTAGGAAGGCAGTGGTTATTGCAGGGCTTCCAGTGGGACCTGCTAAATGAACCATAATTCTGTAATGAGATTTCCTTTTCCCGGCCAGACTAAATGTTCCTGACCACTGGGAATAGGAGCTCGGGGAGAGGAGGAAAAATAAAGAGAGAGAAAGAAGAAGAGGAGGGGGAGCCTGGCTCAGGCTCCTCTCCCTGGTTTGCAGGGGAGGTTTGCAGAGCTCTGGTTCTTGTGGCTCCTTCCTGGGACAGCAGCTCGGGGCCAGAGGCTGCCCTGACCTCCCCTGAGAGCAAGAAAAACATCTCTGGGGGGTGTTAGCACTGCAAAACCTGGAGAAGGTGGGAGAGATGTATTCAGGGGGCAGCAGGATGCTGGAGAGGAAAGGAGAAGTGTCAGGATCTCTGCTGGTCAGAGTGACCCCAAGAAAAGTTCCAAAGTTTCTTTTCCCAGCCCAGCTCTTGAAGAAGCAGTCAGGGCTCTTCATTTCTCAGTCTCAAGGTTGTTCATTGTTTCTTATCTATAAAATTCTTTCTCCTGCCCTGCCCAGGTCCATCCAGCAGGACAGTTCCAGGCACTCTGCCTGCCCCCAGGGTGCTGTTATGTCTTTATACTAAAAACCACGTGTACAATGTTTGCAATTCCTTCCCAATACCCATCACCTGTGTTAGACAGTGAGCTTCTACTCTAAACCAATCTGTGAGTGCCACCATCACAGCAGGAGATGGAGGCCAAGAAGAAGAAGGAGAAAGGCTGGACACACCCAGATCCCTCCATCTTGCCTCCTCAACCCCCATACCAAAACCCCAAAATCTATTTTTCCACCCTGTGATAACTTCACAAATATTCTACTTAAACTGTTGTGGCTTGCTGATCTTCATCTAAGGTTGGTAATTTGCTCCATGGGTCATAATCAAACCCAGAGGTGTTCTGGGCTCTGTGCCAGGGCTCTGAGCCCCCTGGCAGGGTCCTGGTGTCCTGCACAGCCAGAGGGATGCTCTGGGTCCTGTCAGGGAAGGAGCTGTGAGGGGAAAACAGGCTCTGGAGAGGGAGTGATCTCCTGGTGGTAGAGGGGAATTACACCAAGGTGTCCAAAGTGGGTTTATTCTGATTTGGAGCTGCAGCAGGGAGCAGTCAGCACTTGCTGATGTGTGATCATCACCCTGGGCTGGGGCAGCTCTGATCCATCCCTGGGACATTTTTGGCACCGGGGTGAAGCCAGGGCAGAGGAGAATGGGCAAACTGTGGGGTTCAGGTGAAAACTCCTGGCAGGGACTGGGATCAGCTCAAAGATGATCAGGCCCTTAAATCCCATCCCATCCCATCCCATCCCATCCCATCCCATCCCATCCCATCCCATCCCACCCCTGCCATGGCAGGGACACCTCCCACTGTCCCAGGCTGCTCCCAGCCCCAATGTCCAGCCTGGCCTTGGGCACTGCCAGGGATCCAGGGGCAGCCCCAGCTGCTCTGGGCACCCTGTGCCAGGGCCTGCCCACCCTGCCAGGGAACAATTCCTAATCCCCAATATCCCATCCATCCCTGCCCTCTGGCACTGGCAGCCATTCCCTGTGTCCTGTCCCTCCATCCCTTGTCCCCAGTCCCTCTCCAGCTCTCCTGGAGCCCCTTCAGGCCCTGCCAGGGGCTCTGAGCTCTCCCTGGAGCCTTCTCCTCTCCAGGTGAGCACCCCCAGCTCTCCCAGCCTGGCTCCAGAGTGCAGGGATGGGTGGCCTGAAAGCCACAGAGATTCCCACAGGATCACCCAGTGCCATGGCAGGGACACCTCCCACTGTCCCAGGCTGCTCCAAGCCCTGTCCAGCCTGGCCTTGGACATTCCAGGGATCCAGGGGCAGCCACAGCTCCAGAGCAGAGGAGCTCCAGCCCTTGCAGCATCTCTGGTGCCTCCTCTGGGCTCTCCCCAGCAGCTCCAGGTCCCTCCAGAGCTGCCCAGGGCTGGCTCCATTCCTGTGGCAGTGCCAGCCCAGGTGCCAGCAGTGCCCCAGTGCAATCCCAGCTCTGCCATCCCCTCCCTCCAGCCCTCAGGTGTCCCCACACTCCCCAAATTTCTCTCTTTTCACCCCACACTGAGAAACCTCCCTGGGGAGCAGAGTGGGCTTGGGAATGCTCCAGCAGGGACAGATCCAGTATTTTGGAAGAGCTTTGTCCCTGTTTGATCCTGGTTGTGCTCAGGGTTTGTTGCTTTTCCTCCTGGTCCTTCTCGCTCTGATTTTTTCTGTCTGTGGCAAACACAAGCCCTTGGTTTGCCCAAAGTTCCTCTGCCTGTGCTGCTCCACTGGGGTGAGAGTTTTCCAGAAATTCCTGGTGGTCCTGGAAACCCCCAGGTTCTGTCTCTCATCCAGGTGAGAGGAGAAAATAAAAATATTTGGATGTTTTTTACTTTTCCCTTTGAAATTTGGCCCTGGGGGGCTGCAAACGCTGATTTTTCTGTGCCTTTATTCCCCATTTTTAAATGGGAATTGAGGAGGAATTGGTTCTTTTCCAGCCTTTCATGGGCAGTGCTTTGCTGGTCCAGGATGGCCTGGCTCGTTGTGAGGTTGTTTTTCCTGTTTTCTGTGGTTTTTACCTCCAATTTTTCCCTTGGGCTGCATGGATGGGCTCCTCCTGCTCCCAGCTCCCAGCTTTTTCCAGCCCATCAGCTGCTCCTGCTGCAAAACACCCTGGGATGAGGAGGGGAAAATAACAATGCTAAAAATAACGTAAAATAAAACAAAATTAAAATAAAATTTTCAAAGAAAAGAAATAATTTTTTTAAAATAAAATAAAATAAAATAAAATGAAATGAAATGAAATAAAATGAAATAAAATAAAATAAAATGTAAACAATAAAATAGAACAAAATAGAATAAAATAAATAAAATAAAATTTTAAAAATAGAATAAAATGAAACTAAATGAAATTAAAAAAATAAAATGTAAACAATAAAATGAAATAAATAAAATTTTAAAATAGAAGGAAATTAAATGAAATTAAATATAAGCAATAAAATAAATTTTAAAAATCAGATATAATAGAAAAATAAAATTTAAAAAATAAAATAAAATTTTTAAAAATAGAATAAAATGAAATAAAGTGAAAATAAATGAAATGAAATAAAATAAAATGTAAACAATAAAATAAAATAAATAATATTTTAAAATAGAAGGGAATGAAATGAAGTAAAATGTAAAAAATAAAATAAAATAATTTTTAAAAATAAAATAAAATAAATGAAATAAAATTTTAAAAATCAAAAATAAAATAATTGTAAACAATAAAATTTAAAAAAATTTAAAATAGAATGAAATGAAATTAAATAAAATGTAAACAATAAAATAAAATAACTTTAAAAAATAAAATAAAATAAAATTTTAAAAAATTAAAAAATAAAATAAAATAAAATACAATTAAATTAAATTAAATTAAATTAAAATATAATACAGTGGTTTGGATGCCAGCTCTCATTGGTACCCTGAGCACTTCTCCCTCCTGTTCCTGATTTTCCCATACTGGCCCAGAAAAAATTGTGGGGCTGGGTCTGTCCAGCCTGTCCATCCCCCTGGCCAGGCTTTCCCCAGGACCCAGCCTGGAATCAGCCATTCCAAAGAGCTGGAGGCGTTAAGGTGCAGGGAAAACCTGGAAATCAGAGCGGGCAGGGCTTTCCTGGCACGGAGAAACAGAAAATCCCGGGATCTCACCTCCTCCCTCCAGGATATCCCGGGATTTCACCTCCTCTCACCAGGATATCCCGGGATTTCACCTCCTCCCACCAGGATATCCCGGGATTTCACCTCCTCCCACCAGGATATCCCGGGATTTCACCTCCTCCCACCAGGATATCCCGGGATTTCAGCTCCCCCCACCAGGATATCCCGGGATTTCACCTCCTCCCACCAGGATATCCCGGGATTTCACCTCCTCCCTCCAGGATATCCCGGGATTTCAGCTCCCCCCACCAGGATATCCCGGGATTTCAGTTCCTCCCACCAGGATATCCCGGGATTTCAGCTCCCCCCACCAGGATATCCCGGGATTTCACCTCCTCCCACCAGGATATCCCGGGATTTCAGTTCCTCCCACCAGGATATCCCGGGATTTCAGCTCCCCTCACCAGGATATCCCGGGATTTCAGCTCCTCCCCCCAGGAAATCCCGGGATTTCAGCTCCTCCCTCCAGGATATCCCGGGATCTCACCTCCTCCCACCAGGATATCCCGGGATTTCACCTCCTCCCACCAGGATATCCCGGGATTTCAGTTCCTCCCCCCAGGATATCCCGGGATTTCAGCTCCTCCCTCCAGGATATCCCGGGATTTCAGCTCCTCCCACCAGGATATCCCGGGATTTCAGTTCCTCCCACCAGGATATCCCGGGATTTCAGCTCCTCCCCCCAGGATATCCCGGGATTTCAGTTCCTCCCTCCAGGATATCCCGGGATTTCAGCTCCTCCCACCAGGATATCCCGGGATTTCAGCTCCCCCCACCAGGATATCCCGGGATTTCAGCTCCCCTCACCAGGATATCCCGGGATTTCAGCTCCTCCCACCAGGATATCCCGGGATTTCAGCTCCTCCCATCACAAACTGGGCAGGATCCCGCTGCAAGTGGTGGGAGCGGGGAGATCTGGGGGTGCCCAGAGTGGGATCATGGAATGGTTTGGGATGGAGGGAGTTTAAAGCCCATCCCATCCCCTCCCATCCCATCCCATGGATCCCATCCCATCCCATTGATCCCATCCCATCCATCCCATCCCATGGATCCCATGGATCCCATCCCACCCCACCCCACCCACCCCATCCCATCCCATCCCATCCCATCCCATCCCATCCCATCCCATCCCATCCCATCCCATCCCATCCCATCCCATCTCATCCATCCCATCCCATGGATCCCATGGATCCCACCCCATCCCATCCCATCCCATGGATCCCATCCCATGGATCCCATCCCATGGATCCCATCCCATCCCATCCCATCCCATCCCATCCCATCCATCCCATCCCATGGATCCCATCCCATGGATCCCATCCCATCCCATCCCATCCCATCCCATCCCATCCCATCCCATCCCATCCCATCCCATCCCATCCCATCCCATGGATCCCATCCCATCCCATCCCATCCCATCCCATCCCATCCCATCCCATCCCATCCCATCCCACCACCCTCCACTGTTCCGGTGTGAGAAAAGCCCCTCACTTGAAAAAATGTAAAAGTTTATTAAAACCTTATAAACAATGTGAGAAATAGCTCCTCACTTTTCACAGCTTAGGAAGGTTTATTAAACCTTACCAAAAATACAACAGAAGGCTGAATGAAGAAAAAAGGCTCTGGGAGTAAAAGATTTTCCCAGCCATGTGCTCAGCCCCCTCACAATGGAGGTTTTATTCCTTTTTTTAACCCTTTAACCCCCCCCAAAGTTCTGTCCATCACTCCTTCCCTGTTGAGTGGTGGAGCTCATTGCCTTAAATCCTGATTTAACCCTTTAACCTCTCCCAAAGTTCTGTCCATCAACTCCTCCTTTCCTGCCCTGTGGTGGAGATTTCCTCCTCAAACCCTGACTGGAGCTCAGGTGTTCCACAGTGACAAACCAGCCCTGCCAGGTGTCCCTTGATAACCACACGAGGGGTACAACAGAACTATAATTCTATAAATTTTCTAACCTATAAATATGATATTTGTCTGTTAATTGTGAGAGTCAATCATGGCATTACTCATCTGTTACAAAAATCCAACAGAAGACTGAATAGAGAAATTATTACAGCACCAGGAGCAGAGAGTTTTCCCCACCATGTGCTCACCCACACCATAGAAGTTTCATCTTTTAATCCCTCCCAAAGTTCTGCCCATTGACTCCTTCCCTGTCTGGTGGTGGAGTCACTGCCTTAAATCCTGATTTAAACTTTTAGCATTCCCAAAGTTCTGTCCATCGACTCCTTTCCTGTCCTGTGGTGATCTCTTCCTCAAACCCTGACTGGAGCTCAGGTGTTCCACAGTGACAAGCCAGCCCTGCCAGGTGTCCCTTGATAACCACACGAGGGGTACAACAGAACTATAAATCTATAAACTTTTCTAACCTATAAATATGATATTTGTCTGTTAATTGTGAGAGTCAATCATGGCATTACTCATCTATCACAAAAACACAACAGAAGACTGAATAGAGAAATTATTACAGCATGGGGAGTGGAGGGTTTTCCCCACCATGTGCTCACCCACACCATGGAGGTTTCACCTTTTAACCCCCCCAAAGTTCTGTCCATTGACTCCTTCCCTGTCCAGTGGTGGAGTCACTGCCTTAAATCCTGATTTAACCCTTTAGCCCCTCCCAAAGTTCTATCTATTGACTCCTCCTTTCCTGCCCAGTGGTGGTGATTTCTTCCTCAGATCCTGGCTGGAGCTCAGGTGTTCCACAGTGACAAGCCAGCCCTGACAGGTGTCCCTTGATAACCACACTAGGGGTACAACAGAACTATAAATCTATAAACTTTTCTAACCTATAAATATGATATTTATCTGTTAATTGTGAGAGTCAATCATGGCATTACTCATCTATCACAAAAACACAACAGAAGACTGAATAGAGAAATTATTACAGCACCAGGAGCAGAGAGTTTTCCCCACCCTGTGCCAAACCACACAATGAAGGTTTCACCTTTTAACCCCCCCAAAGTTCTGCCCATTGACTCCTTCCCTGTCCGGTGGTGGAATCACTGCCTTAAATCCTGATTCAAACCTTTAGCATTCCCAAAGTTCTGTCCATTGACTCCTCCTTCCCTGCCCAGTGCTGAGATCATTCCTTAAATCCTGACTGGAGCTCAGGTGCTGCCACAGTAACAATCCCACCCTCCCAAATGTCCCAAACCCAGGGCACTCCTGATAACAACACAAGAAAGGGTAAAACACAACTATAAATCTATAAAATTAACATCTGTACAGGATATTTGACTTCTAACTGTGAGAGCTAGCATGGCATTGCTCATCTCCCTCACCTTGCTGCTCCAAGTCTGGCCTTGGCCACCTCCAGGATCAGGAATCCTCTCCCTGTGCCTGGAGGAAAACATCCTTGAATCCCCCCAAAAAGCAGCTGGGATTTCTGGGCAGCAATTCCAACCCTTGGTGGAGCTGCCATCACCCCCTGGCTGTATCCAGAGGGGGAAATCCTCCAGATTTTAAACATAGGAATAATTTCCCTTCTGCAACAGCACCAAAACTCTGGAAGGTTTGAGGTTTTTTATTTCTTTCTGGGAATTCCTTTCATGAAGGAGCATCCAGAATCCAGCTGGGCTTTATCCCTCTGGGCTTTATCCTGGCCAATCCAGATAAATTCAGGATTTATCTGTGGGAAGAGGGGGCTGAAATGTGGGGGATAAAACCAGGGAGTTGAGGTTTGGGCTGGAATCCACCCCTGGGAGTCACAGGGGGATGGCAGGGATGGGTTTGACCCCAGGTAAAATCTCCAGCAGCCTTCTTGGAGATTGCAGCCCCAGCCAGGGATGGGTTCCCAGTGACCCCAGTTCCCTCCCTTTACTGGGACCAGTCCAGCCTGAAATCCCAGGAGCTGCTTCTGGGGAGGATTTGGTTGTGGGAACCTCCCAGGTGAATCACTGGGATGTGTCTGAAGGCAGCCAAAAATCTCTATATTGAGATTATTAATATCAATGTTAATATTAATATTAATATTAATATTATATTATTTTATATAATATAATATAATATAATATAATATAATATAATATAATATAATATAATATAATATAATATAATATAATATAATATAATATATATAATACATTATATGATATGTATTATATATTATATTATAATATATAAAATAAATATAATTTTGTATATAATATAAATAATGTATTATATAATATATATCATATAAATTGCATATTATAATATATTTATATTAATATTTTAATCGTAATCATTATTATATTCATTATTGTAATTATCATTCTTTATATATTATATTATATTATATTATATTATACATTATATATATTCTATTTTATATATACTATACATTATATTTATTATATATTTTTATATATTTATATATTATATTATTATTCCATTTCTATTTTTATTGAGTTTTTTATTTCTATTGAGGTTTTTTGGGGCCTGGCATGTCCAAATCTGTTTCTGGGGCTTTGTGCTCAGCTCTCTTGGCCAGGCTGGTGTTTGTTGGCTCAAAGTGGTTTGGGGGGCTGAGAAGTTTAAATTCCTTCAAACTCCAGCAGTGTCCATATCCCATTAAAGCCTTGCCAGAAATAAATCCAGATTCCTGGCACAGCATCTGCAAACTTCTCCTCAGTTGGTGGGAAGGCTGAGCAGAGACTTTTTGTGGATTTGGGGGGAAAAAAGGGGGGAAATCTGACTTTTCTTGAGTTCTTGTTTGTCTCTGTTTTTTTGGGAGTTGGGCTGGGAGAGCTCCATGGCAGCTGTTTGGAATCAGCCAAACTGGGATGATTTAGAGGTGAACATCACCCAAGGATGATGATGATGATTATTATTATTATTGCTATTATTATTATTATTATTACTATTACTATACTATTACTATTACTATCACTATCACTATTACTATTACTATTACTATTACCATTGCTATTACTATTACTATTATTTTGCTGGGCTGTAATTAATTTGGGAGCTGGGATTTGCCCTCACCTCCTCCTTGCTCTTTGCTGCTCCATCCAGGCTGGAGGAAGCTGGGAAATGGAACCATGGGATGGTTTGGGTGGGAAAGGACCTTAAAGCTCATCCCATTCCCATGGCAGGGACCCCTCCCACTGTCCCAGGTGCTCCCAGCCCTGTCCAGCCTGGCCTGGGACATTCCAGGGATCCAGGGGCATCCACAGCTGCTCTGGGAATTCCATCCCAGCCCCTTCCCACCCTCCCAGGGAATAATTTTTCCCAAAAATCCCACCTTGCCCTACTCACTGCTCCCTCCTCCTGGTGGGATGCCCAGATTCCCTGTTATATACACTTTATATACATTTTATTTCATAATAAAACATACATTTTATTGTTTGGGGGGAGCAGGGAATTGGAGCCTCTCCCTGCAGGCCAGCACCCAGGCACTTTGCTGCTTGGTGGTGGATTATTTTTATCATATTATTTTTTCCCCTCCTTGCTCCTCTTTAGAAATGAAGAAGTCGGCAGCAGCTGTTTCTGTGCTTTTTGGGTTTGTTTTGTGCTGGTTTTTTGCACGAATGCTGTGCAGATTTGGCTTATCAGGCTCGTCAGGCTGCTCCACTCCTCCCTGGCTCTATTTACCCAGAGCCCCGGCCCTTTCCTGCATTTGTCACCACCCACCCCAAGGTGCTCCAGCGATAACTTTTCCCTCCGGATTAGAGATTTGGGGCTTTTCAAAAGAGTCTTTAACCCACAGCGCTCAGAAATGTTAAAAAAAAAGCAACAAAACAAAAAAAAACCAATTTAAACCTCGAAATTTACTGCTTAAGGTTGACGCAAGAGTGATTTTTCTGCTCTGTAATTACACCAAGAATTGATCTAAAGGTTCAAAGGTGCCGTTTGGGGGGTCTGATCCCGCTGGGAAGGAACTGGGCTGGAAATAGGGGCTCAGATGGCACAAAATCCTGGGAAGCCGCTGGTTTTAGCTGGCTTTAATGATCTCCATTCCGCTGATTCCAGTGGAGTCGTGGAGCTCTGCTGCTGCTGCTGCTGCTGAGCATCTGCCCCCAACCTCCAGCTGCTGGGGATGGCTCAGCTCAGCCACTTGTGCCTCAGAACAGGGTTTGCATCTGAATAACCCGCGAGTCACTCGAGCCCCTTTCAGGCTGCCGAGAGAGGTTTCAAAGCTGGGCCTTTTAAAAAATCGAAATTACACCCCGGGTTTACGAGGAGTCCTTGAACTTTGGGGTGTTTGTCAGGCCTTCAATGCGTCCTTAAAATGATAATGAGAGGAATTTGGGTTTTCATGGGAAGGTGGCAGGGCTTGGGGCTGGAGGAAATGGGACTTTTGAAGGGAAGGGGTTCGTATTTTGAAGTAGAATTTTAAAAGAAACGCAAGGTAAGACAGACAGGTCCTTCCCTGCCCTGTAACAGCGCTGAAACATGAATTCATCCCCCTGGAATTTCTTGTTTGTGTGCTCCCGTAATCTCATTTCTTTGGTGTCTGTATGAAGCTCGAGATAGTTGAACGCCAGGAGCCAAATTCTCTCGGACTAATATCTTTTTATTAGATTTGCTGCGTGCGTGTGTGCCCACGTGTGAGAGAGAGAGATCACCCTTCGTCACCCACCGAGGAGGAGGAGGAGGAGAGGAGCTCCCAAGGAATCTTTCCAGCAGCTTTTCCCAACTCTGACCCCCAGGGCGGGGAGGTTTGGGACATAAAGGCTCCCAAGGAATCTTTCCAGCAGCTTTTCCCAACTCTGACCCCCAGGATAGGGATGTTTGGGACATAAACGTGGCTTTGGGTGTGGTTTACAGGTGTCTTGTTGGATGCTGAGGTTCGTGTTGGGATATTTCGTGTTGTCACAGCTCTGCCTGGTCACTGCGGGCTGTGACAGCTTCTGGAGGTGGGGGACAAAGAGTTCTCCCCTAAAACGTCACGGGGAAGGAAGAGCTGGCTCAGGAATGTTTTAGAAGCGACCTGCCCTGGCCATGAACTCCCAGGTTTTCAGGATTTGGTCAAAACCCGACTTCGATGAGCCCCAACCTTTGTCCCGTGCAGAGGGGACGATGCCAGGGAATCTCCCGATCCCGCAGAGGGTGGGTGCGTTCCGAGGGGTCCCTCCTGTGTCACAGCAACCCTGCCCCAGCCCGCCAGAGCTCCGGGACTTCCCAGGCTGTGCCGGGGGTCGGGAAAAGGGAAGAGCGAAGAGCGAAGGCTCACTGCCACCTCTAGGCAAAGCCCAGCATCGGCGCTCGCTCTAAACTGGAGCACGGGCAGGGACAATCCTGGGATTTGTCCCAAATCGCCGCAGTGGCAGTGCCAGACCCCGCTCTCAGCTGCTGCGCGTGTGTGCGGGGTGTGCGCGCTCCGCAGCTCCCAAAGCTTTGGTATAAATATAAATGTTCAGCCCTTCCTCCAGCCCGCGGGCTCTAATCCCCTTCCGCACGCGTTTCCAGCCGCGGGGAATGAGCAGCCCAGTAAGTCCCGAGCCGCGGAGGTTGTGTGTGAGATCTGTGTGTGTGAGATCCGTGTGTGTGTGACCTGTGTGTGTGTGTGATCTGTGTGTGTGTGATCCGTGTGTGTGATCCGTGTGTGTGTGATCTGTGTGTGTGTGTGATCCGTGTGTGTGTGATCCGTGTGTGTGTGATCTGTGTGTGTGTGTGATCCCTGTGTGCGATCTGTGTGTGTGTGATCCATGTGTGTGCAAGATCTGTGTGTGTGATCTGTGTGTGTGTGATCCCTGTGTGTGTGTGTGATCCGTGTGTGTGTGATCCGTGTGTGTGTGAGATCCGTGTGTGAGATCCGTGTGTGTGTGACCTGTGTGTGTGTGTGATCTGTGTGTGTGATCCGTGTGTGTGATCCGTGTGTGTGATCCGTGTGTGTGTGATCTCTGTGTGTGTGATCCATGTGTGTGTGTGATCCGTGTGTGTGATCCGTGTGTGTGTGATCCGTGTGTGTGTGATCCGTGTGTGTGTGACCCGTGTGTGTGATCTGTGTGTGTGTGATCCGTGTGTGTGAGAGATCCGTGTGTGTGTGATCCGTGTGTGTGTGATCCGTGTGTGTGATCTGTGTGTGTGTGATCCGTGTGTGTGTGATCCGTGTGTGTGATCCGTGTGTGTGTGATCTGTGTGTGTGTGATCCGTGTGTGTGTGATCCCTGTGTGTGTGATCCGTGTGTGTGATCCGTGTGTGTGATCCGTGTGTGTGTGATCCGTGTGTGTGTGATCCGTGTGTGTGAGAGATCCATGTGTGTGTGATCCGTGTGTGTGTGTGATCCCTGTGTGTGATCCGGGTGTGTGATCCGTGTGTGTGTGATCCCTGTGGTGTGATCCGGGTGTGTGATCCCTGTGTGTGATCCGTGTGTGTGATCCCTGTGTGTGTGTGATCCGTGTGTGTGTGTGTGTGTGTGTGTGTGACCTGTGTGTGTGATCCCTGTGTATGACCCGTGTGTGTGTGATCCGTGTGTGATCCGTGCCCGTGTGTGTGATCCCTGTGCGTGATCCGTGTGTGTGATCCGTGTGTGAGACCCGTGCCCGTGTGTGAGATCCGTGCCCGTGTGTGTGATCCGTGTGTGTGATCCGTGTGTATGACCCGTGTGTGTATGACCCGTGTGTGTGTGATCCGTGTGTGAGACCCGTGCCCGTGTGTGAGATCCGTGCCGAGGCCCCGCGTTCCTGAGGAGCTCAGGGAGAGCCGAGCATCCTGAGCCGCACATTCCCGGCGGATCCCCCAGCTGGGAGCTCCTCCAGCTCCCCGGGAGAGGTGGGTGAGGGAAAGGGCAGCAGCACAGGGGAAGCAGCGGGAGGAAATTTGGGCGTTAAGCGCTGGGTTTATATTCGGTTTCTATCCCTAACCTCTGGCAGCATATGGCCGGGAGCGAGCGGCGCTGAGCTGCTTCCAGAGGAGAGGGGGAAGCGGAGAGGGGCGGGGAGGCGGCTCTTGCCTCTCCCGAGCAGTTTCGGGGGACAACTTCGCAGGCAGCGCCGCCTGAATCGGCTCCCAGCTGTGGGAAAGGGGAAAGCAACTTCCATGGAAGAGGCTGGCAGGGCAGGGATGGGGATGGAGGGGCTCCTCCAGAGCTGGGGCTGCTCTCTGGGGTGAGGCAGGATGCCAGGGACACGTTCCCTGCGGGGAAATGCTGTCCCCAGGCGCTTTTTGCTGGAGGGGGGAAGGCGCAGCCTTGGCTGTCGCACCAGGAGCTGTGTGGGGAAGGGGCTCAGGGGTGCGGCTGTGCTGGGGAGGGTCTCGCTCCACCTGCTCCATTCGCAGCCCACCCTCTGCCTCCTCAGTTGTTTATGAGCCTTGCCTTGCCTTGCCTTCCCGGCTGACTCACGGCTTCCAGCGGGGGGAAAGGCGACCTGGGGCTCCTCCCTGGCGCAGGGGGAGCACAGGACACGGACAGCCCCCGGCTCCCTTCCCACAGGGACACTTTGCTCTTGGCTCCCGCGGATTTCCGGGCAGCAGCAGAGCTCCCAATGATCCCAAAATGAGCTGGTCCCGCTCAGATTCCCGTGGGGAAGGAAGTGCCCCGGGAGGATGCGGCCCAGGGATGAGCAGAGCTCTGTTACTGGGATCTGTTCAGAGCTCTGTCCCTGGGATCTGTTTCAGGGCTCTGTTCCCTGGATCTGTTCAGGGCTCTGTTCCTGGGATGTGTTCAGGGCTCTGTTCCTGGGATCTGTTCAGGGCTCTGTTCCTGGAATCTGTTCTTGGGATCTGTTTCAGGTCTCTGTTCCTGAGATCTGTTCAGTGCTCTGTTCCTGGAATCTGTTCCAGGGTTTTGTTCCTGGGATCTATTCAGAACTCGGCTCCTGGGATCTGTTGAGGGCTCTGTTCCCTGGATCTGTTCAGGGCTCTGTTCCTGGGATCTGTTCAGAACTCTGCTCCTGGGATCCGTTCAGAGCTCTACTCCTGGGATCTGTTCAGGGCTCTGGGATCCAGGGCTGGTTCCTGGGCTGGAATCCCGCCGCGGGTGGAGGGTGGGAGAGCTGGACTTCTAAAGCCCAGAGTGTCCCAGAGTGGCTCAGGGAGATCTGCTCCCCTGGATCAGGGCTGTGCTGCCTCGGATGGATCTGCCCGGCTGGCAGGAGGAGCAGGAGGCGCTGGTGGCCGTGTGTCGAGGTGGCTTTGGCAGCGCAGAGTCCCCTCAAACAGGTGACAACACAGCCACCAGCCCTGCGGCTGCCTGCACCCCTATCCAAGGAAAACTGCTCCAACCCACAGAGCCCTGCAGCTCTGCAACTCCAAGCCGTGAGCCCTGCAAGGAGAAGGGTTTGGAATTTTCCCAGCCCGGACTGAGCTGCCCATCGCCAGCCGTGCCTGGGTCACAAAGTCCTTTGTCACCAGTGTGTGCCCGCTGTTCCCTGACCGGTGGATGGGAGCAGATGTCCTTGGGTAGCTCGCTCTTAGATGAGTCCTCCCTGCTCTAAAGAGGGCAGAATCACGTTTCCCCTAGCCCCAGACAGTGTTACAGCCTGATCTCGGTGAGGAGGGGCGGAACGGGGGAGGCAGCCCCGGTTCTGCCGCTGCATTTGCCCGTCCTCTCCGCCTCTGCACCTCTGCACAGCCCGCGGTGTGCCGGGCAGGAGCGGGGCTGCTCCGCTCCCCTTCCTTCGCCGTGGGAAGTTCTGTAATTGAGCCGCCCGCTGTGCCCTGCGTTGTTCACCTGCCTCTGCTGAAGCACCCACGGGCTGGGCACCTTCCCCAGGCTCAGGACACCTCTGTGGGCTCCGGTGGGAGCTGCCTGCTGGGCTGGGAGCAGGTGAACCTCAGAGCCCTGCCCGAGAGCCCGCTGGGTTTATATAATATTATATATCTATAATTGTGTGTTTGTTGTTGCCATGGGAATGAGCACAATCGCAAAGGCTGCAGACTGATGTCAAGCCTGGGTCTGCTCTGGGCCGCGCTGGGGGCAGATGGAGAGTCAGGAGGGGAAATGGGGTGAGGAGATCTTTGTTCCCTGCCCCGTGTGCAGCCCAGGGGCAGCTCCGGCAGCTGAGGCTCGGGAATGTCCCAGCCCCGCTGGAGCCGGGCCGGGAGCGCCGGGAGCTCCCGAAGGGATGGAGGTGTCTGCCCTGGGCACCGAGCGGGCACGGGCTGCCGGGAGGAGAGCGGGGTTTTCTGCAGCACAACCTGCCTGGGAACAGGAGTGTGGGGGCTGCAGCAGGGCTGGGCAGGGACCTGGGGACCGCTCAGCCGCTCCGGATGCCCCCCGGGGCAGGCAGAGCCCCCCACTCGCCCGGGGCAGGCTGAGTCAGGCCCGCGGGGGGTGACGCGGAGCTTCCAGCAACAAGTGGGGGCCGGGGGGTGTCTGTGAGCTCTTTAATTGGTGAGGGAGTTGGGGGGGTGGGCGATGCTCCCCGGCAAGGGGAGGGAGGGAGGGGGGAGAAAAGCCACGCTGGAAATGAGGTTATATAAAAGATGTATGATTTGGAGAGCGGAGTGTCTCCTAATGAGGGCTGCACCGGCTCGCTCCACACCCATAAAAACCCTGGTTGGACGTCAAAGCGGATTCGTTTCGGTGATGCTGGGATAAAGGGGCGCAGCGAGGACTGGCTCCCCGCTGCCAGCCCTGCCCAGCCGAGCCCAGCGCCGCGCCGGGCTCCGTCCGTGCCGAGCCGCCGGGAGCGATGCGGGGCCGGCCGCGGGGCCGGGGCCGGGCACGGCTCCTCTCCGCAGCACGGTAGGTGCCCCCCAGCCCCGCACCGGGCTCCGCTTCTCTCCGGGAAACTTTGCCGGGGCTGCGGCACCGTGCGCCCCGTCGGAAGCGCCGCCGCCTCCGGGCACCGTGCCCGGGGAAGGGGAGGCGGCAGCGGGACCCCAACCCCGGCAGTGCCCCCAGCCGGGCTCTGCGGAGCGGGGGACACGCGTGGGACGTGCCCGGAGGAAAGCCGCTCGCTGCTGCTCGGGGGTGGCCCCGCCGAAGCCGCGGCTCGCACTCGCTCCCCAAGCCCAGGTCACGCTGCGGGTGTCGCCCCCCGTCCCTCCGCACCCCGCAAAGCTCCCCCAGCGCCTCCGAGCCCGGCTCGCCCCGCGGGGAGCGGGGTGTCCCTCCCCGGGATGGGGCAGCGGGAGGGCACTCGGTGCGCCCGGCCGGGAGGGCAGGCGGGGCAGGTGGCCGAGTGCGGGGGGTGGACAGGCGGGCAGCGAGCCCGGACGGGCGGAACTCTGCCCGGGGGCGATCGGTGCGGAGAGGGCGGCGAGCGGGAGCAGCCGTTCGCCGAGCTGGGGTTAGCGGGGACGTTTTTGGGGAGGGCAGGGGGGCATTCCCAGAATGTCACCCTGCCGGGGGATGCCTTTCCCGGGAGAATGCGGTTTCGGGAGGCGGGCGGCACTGTCCCGGGGCAGCGGCGTTGTCCCGGGTGGAGGAGCCGATCCGCCCGCCCCGCCAGAGCTGTCCCGGGTGCTGAACTCGGCGGAGCGCCGGGGCTCCCGAGCCTCCGCTCCCCGACAAGGATTGCGGGAGATGCCACCGAGCCCGCGCTGGGGTGGGGAGTGGCTCACGCCGGATCCTGCCCTCGCTGTTTGCCCCGTCCCTGGGATGTCCCGGCTGTCCCCAGGGTGTCCTCATGTTCCCGGGGCACTGCGGTGGAAGCGAGACCCCCGTCCAGCCCAGGCTGGGGACACTCCCCGGTGCGGCTCCAGCCCTCGGCATGTCCTGTTGGGGCTGGCTCCTGACCTTTAGGGAGAAAAGGGGTTCATCCCGGATCGTTCCCCGTCCCTCTGTCCACCAAGGACCCCGCGGTCCCTCTGGATGAGCCGGGAATGCAGCGGGAGCTGCTGCCGCAGGGCTCGGAGGGGACGAGCCCGGCTTGTCCTGCTGCTGCCCGGGCTGGGCTCGCAGCCGAAAGCTTTTGGTTCTGACTGGCAAAGCTGAGGGAAAAGAGCTCTTTGTGCGGGCACATCTGGCACATCTGGTGCCGGGGTGTGCGGGTGTGCGCTGCCCCGTCCGGCCGCGCTCCCTGCCCCGCTCGCTGAGCCCCCAAGCCCGGCTGCGGACATTTTCTCCCGACGCTTCCAAGTTCTCCCTGTCGGGAGGGAATTCTGGCAGGCGACTTGACAATGATCTGCCGAGTCCCCGAGGAGCGGATCCGCCTCTCGCTGAGATGGAGGGGAAGCTTCTCCTTCCTTCCTTTATCCTTTCCCGATCTCCCCCGTCCCCCTTTCCCTTCCCAGGGGTTTTCTGGCACGGGGGACGGGGGAGGATGGCAGGGGCAGCTGCAGCAGTGAGGGGACTTGGCTGCTTCAAACACCAGCTCCGCTCCCTCACCCACATTCCCGAGTGCCAGCGGCTCTGGCAGACGGGAATCTACAGGGATGATCACACAGAAGCAGCAGGGCGGCTTTGGGAGCAGGGGGGAAATCACTCTCCCAGGAATTTCTACCTGCACCATTTGCTGGTTATCATTTTCTGCTCAAGGTCTCAGTGGGGAAGCCTTATTTAAAGAATTTGGGTTTGCATCAGCGATTTCCTCCTCCCTCTCTTTTCTTCCCAGCTCGTATTTCCCAGAATATTTCCTTAAAGACGCCACAAACTCAGGCACAGACTCTGCAGTTTCAAATGTTTGCAAACAAACTCCGGGTGCGGAGTCTCTTCCCCCGCAGCCGTGGGCTGGGAGGGGGCATTTCCCTGCTCAGGTACCCGCTCTGGGAGAAGCATCTCAACCCCCCTGGAGCCCAGGAAAGGGACAATCCCTGGTGCCCTTCGCATTCTGTGTGTTCCCCCTGCCAGCGCCACAACTGTGAGCGAGAGGCCATCTTAGGCAGAGGGGTTTGGGCTGAATCCTCCTTGGAATCCTCGCTTGGAATTAACGTTCTGTGGCTGCTCACGGGGAGGGCTGGGTCCTCCCTCGCCCTCAGGGGCCGTTTTGGCCCTGTCAGATTTTTTTTCCCCCCCTCCTTGCTTTGCTTGTGTATTTTGTCTTTTCCATTTCAGTGGTGTGTCTGTACAAAGGCTTAGGAAATCTGCCAGATTCCCTAAATCAGTGCCTGAAAACAACTATTTTTAGTAACTGATAAGTCACATGAGCTCAGCTCGCATAGATTAGCATTTACCTTTCCCGAGGAACGAGGATATTGTTTGATACTTGTTGATACCATCAATTTTCCCCTAAAGAAACCCAACCCCGCTAACGAGGGGCCGGGTTAGAGAGGCGGCTCCGAGCAGAGCTCTGATGCCTTTGTTCTACTCCCACTGCTCCCATCCTATCTGTGCGTTAAATCAAATCTATAGATGCAATCTGATCCCTCCAAAAATAAATGTATTGTGTCCCGAAGAGGCCTGGGAGCCGCTGTCTGGCTGAGGCTGGATAAATCATGCTCGTTCCAAATGAGCCCTGATGGGCTGTGTGTGTGATAAGGGACCCTGGGTTGTCACCATCCCTGATGAACCCTGATGGGCTCTGTGTGTGATAAGGGACCCTAGGTTGTCACAATCCCAAATGAGCCCTGATGGGCTGTGTGTGATAAGGGACCCTGAATTGTCACCCTTTGTGCGGGATGTGGCTTTGGGAAGCCCAGATGTCACCAGGGTGGTGGCTCTGCATGTGGAGCGTGGAAACCTGGAGGTTCTGTGTGTGTGTCCCTACAAAAACGGGGGCACTGGTGCCAAGGAAACGCTTTCCACGGCTGCTCCTCTCCGTGACAATCCCCAAATGCTTAACAGGATCCAGCAGTGCCCTTCTAGGGGAGCTTGTCTTAATCCCATTTTCCAGAGTTTCACGCTTACATTTCCAGACGTGCTGGAACGTGAGGTTCTGTCTCTCTTTCAGAGGCTGGGGAGCTCGGTGCCCTCCGAGCAGGGATTATCCCTCATCCCCACCAGGCAGCAAATGGAGCATCCCTGCCACATCTGGGACCAGGGCTCCTGGCTGGGGTCACAGCCTGCCCCAAATGCCAGCAGTGAGGAGCAGGGGAGCCAAAATCCTCTCCTCTGACACAGGGAAAAGCTGGTTTAGACTGAGGGCTGGGGCTGGTTTAGCTTCCATAGGGAAGGGGAGAACCCCTGGGATCAATGGGGTCTGTTTCCATTCCTTTCCCACACGCACTCCTGGGGTTTTTTGCCACATCCACGTTCAGGGATGCTGGAGGGGTGAGGATGATGAAGCTGGTGCTGCTGCCAAGGGGCAGCCTCTGTCCCACAGGCAGCACCTTCAGCAAATGCAGGAGGCAGAAAACTCCACATCATCTCCCGCCCTGAGTCCTGCTGGAATCAGAGTCAGAGCCCTTGTAGGACAAGGAACAGGTCCCAGGAGGCCCCTGGAGAACTTTGCTGCTGTTGTTGGTACTATGGCAACAAGTGCTAATGCAAGGCATGGACAGAAACTCGGGGGAACAAATTATCCTCAATTTTCCCCGGCACGTCCCTGAGGATGCCAGGGCAAGCAGGGCAGGAGCTCTGCCTTGGCTCCATGTGTTGGATTCATCCCTGGGAAAGGGAGGAATCCCAATCCTGTCCCTTCTCCTGTTGGAGAGGGGTGGTGACAGCGCTCAGGAGGTCCCAGAGCTGTCTCAGGGACAGAATTCCTGGGATCTGCCTGGGGCTGGGGGCCATGAGGAGCCTGATCTCCTCCCGAGGGTTTCAAACAGGGACATGAGTCACTCCTTAGGAAACCAGTGCCAACAGGATTTATTGGGAAATTTAATGCCAGGCAAGAAGGATTTTGGGGTGTCAGCAGCAAAGGAGGGGACGTGAGTGGCTGAACAGGAGCAGGAGTTTATTCCTGGATGGACTCGGAGCTCCATCCCTGACTTTATTGATGCTGGCTGGCAGCTCCTGAGCTATTACAGCTCCAGCCAACCTGCTGTGATTTTGAAATTTTCTTTTGCTTTTGTTTTTTCCCCTAAATGGAGCCCCAATTCCCCTCTCATGCTGCGATTGGACCTCCAGACCATCCATCAAGTGGCATTTTCTCATTTATTTCCTCCCTACCTATTTTGTCTTCCAGGACAAAGTGGCGGTGTGTTAACACCGCTCCAATTTGTCACGCTGGAGTCACTGGTGTAATTCCAAGCCTCTCAGAAAATTGATGGTGGCGGAATTGAGGTTTTACAGATGGGCCAAGCCCTAATAAGAACATCAGTTTGAGACGGGGCGAGCGGCAGAATTGACGCTTTTATCTAAATTCTGTTGGAGCCACACACGGCAGGCGCCGGGGAAATATTGTAGGAAACAGCAAAAGAGGAAAGGCAGGCGTGGTGCAGAAATCTGCTCAGTCCTGAACTCCAAATTACAACAAAACCCTGGTTCTGGCAGCTACAGAAAAAGGGGGATTTTGTCAACACAGTTGTCTTGGCAACATTAAAATGCATTTCGTGCGTTCTGCTCGGGCTGTGCCGGGTGGGGTGAGTGGAAGAGGGGTGAGGGGCTCCAATAAATTGCAGGAAACTTTTGGGGTGGCTCTGCCTCCTCCAGCACTGTTGTCCCATGATCGGGAGCGTGCAGGACACTGGTGTGAATGGGATGGGATAGGAGCAGATCACAAAAAATGGAATATTTGTGTTGGAATGGAGCTGCAGTGATGATTTGAACAGCCCAGACATTCCCATGGCTGCTGTGCCAGCAGGACCTGGCTCTGCTTGGCTGCTCCATTCCCTGGAGAGGAGATGGACACCAAACATCCAGGAGCTGGATAAATGTGCAGGTCCTGGGGCTTTGGGGCAGATTTATGAGCAAACAGTTGTGGTTTGTTTTCCAGGAAACAACCCCTGATTAGAGGCAGATGAACCCTCGTGGGGTCTGGCCATGGATTTATTTCTACCAGAAGCAAGGCTTTATCTGATTAACTGCCCTTCCTGCAGGAGCAGGCATGTTTTGGGTGCAGAGAGCCACAGGGAGGTGAGGGGTGTGGAGCCTGTGGCATTCCATGCCTTTGGCAGTGGTGCAATTCCATCCTTTTGGCAATGGTGCAATTCCATCCTTTTGGCAATGGTGCACTTCCATCCTTTTGGCAATGGGAGTCATGCAAAGTCATGCAATTCCATGACTTTGGCAATGGTGCAATTCCATCCTTTTGGCAATGGTGCAATTCCATCCTTTTGGCAGTGGTGCAATTCCATGCCTTTGGCAGTGGTGCAATTCCATCCCTTTGGCAGTGCTGCAATTCCATCCCTTTGCTGGTGCCAGCTCAGGTCAGCGGGCACCGACTGGCACCAGGGCATTGTACAGATGGCAAAGTGCCTCATTCCAGCCACTCCTGGTGGAAATCAGGTTTATTGTGGGCAAAGGCAAGGTCCCAACCCAGATGGAATAAGGATTCCCAACCCAAGAATGGTTGGGAATTGAGCTGGGAATGGGAAGGGAGGAGCAGAGCCATGGTTTGGGTTTGGAGGGAAAAGGTCTCGTCCTTGCTGGGTGGATTTTGGGGAGGCTGGAGGTGATCCTGGAACTGAGGCTAGACAGAGCTAAAAGAAAAAAGTGGGTATTTCTTAAAGGCCTTCAAAGGATACACCTTGAGCAGTGCAAAAGTCTCACAGAGGCAACACCCAAGGTGGGCAATGGTCATGGGTTTCTCAGGCTGATTTAAGTTTGGTCTATTTGTATATCAGTTAATTGTCCAATTACAGCTTCAGGTAATGAAGTCACATTCCCTCAGTTTCCTCCACCCCAATTCCCTTTTGTTTATACTTTTTGGGTCTGAGGCTGGGTTGGTGCCCTTGGTTCTCAGGCCTGGAAGGATTGTTCTGTCTGCCCAAAATGTGAGGAGAGCCAGCTAACCCTCTGCATCAGTTCAGAGTTAAACACTAATGCAGGATCTGAAACATGCAAAAACTAAAACTTAAGACATCAGAGGAACATTATCTGAGGATTAAAAGGCCGTGGACAAGGACACCCTGGGCAGGGATGGAGTGAGCTGCGTGCCAGGGAATCACTTGAACATTCCCATTTCGGAGGCACAGCCACGCAGGTTTACAGGAACTGTGCATATGCTGCATCCCAGCGCTCCTCATCCCATCACCGATGCTCCGTGGGTCGTAAAAATTAAATGGGCATCAATCCATCAGCGCCGGGGCTCTTCCTCAAGCGCGCTATAAATCCCACGAAAGCTAATTAAAGAGGACAATGGTGCCCATTTAAAGCTGGCACAGGCATGCAGGAGCCATTATCACCGGGAGAACAGGGCTCCAAATGGATTTGTGAGGCCGAGGGGATGGCGTTGAGCACGGCCCAGCCCGGCACAGCCCGCGGCTCTGCCTGGCACAGTCAGGAGATTGTGTTAAAGCTCCCGAGATTGATTTCTGCTCCGCTTTGCCTTGGAAATCAAATCATCCTGGTGTATTGCACTAAATAGTTATTTAGTTGTTTGCACTGGGTGTTTGGTAATTTGCTGTACACATGGTTTGTATCCTATCACCGCATGGTCTTCCCATTTTCCCCCTCCCTAAATGTCAGTGTGGTCTCCAAACACGAACTCTTACATCATTCCATTAAGGTTTGTGCCAGGGTTTGTCCTTGGAATCTTATCTGGCAGCTCAAGGAGCTTCCCATGGGGTTGGGTGGTTGAGCCTTTGTCGCTGCTGGAGGGGAGCAGGCCCTGCTGCTTTTCCCTGAAAGAGGAATATTCCCCCCAAATATACCCCATATTCCACCCAAATATACCCCATATTCCACCCAAATATACCCCATATTCCACCTAAATATATCCCATATTCCACTCAAATATACCCCATATTCCACCTAAATATATCCCATATTCCAGCCAAATAGACCCCACATTCCACCAAATACACCACATATTCCACCTAAATAGACTCCATATTCCATCCAAATATATTTCATATTCCACCCAAATATATCTCCTATTCCACCCAAATAGACCCCATATTCCACCCAAATATACCTCATATTCCACCCAGATATATCCCATATTTTCCCCAAACATACCCCATATTTCACTAAAATATATCCAATATTCCCCCTAAATATATCCCATATTCCCCCCAAACATATCCCAAATACCCCCATATTCCCCCCAACCCATCAGCCAAAGGAGGGAAGTTACAGGGATTGGTGATGGGATCAGGGTTAAGGCTTGCCTGGGGTGCTGCCCCTCTGCAGGGCTCGTTGCTCTCCTGTAGTTGGAGTTGGGTTTATGCTTTGGGATGGGCAGGGAAACTGAGGCAGGAGTGGGGTGGCACCATCCATTGGGGTTTATTCCAGCAGGGTTTATTCCAAATAAACCATGGGTGGCACCATCCATTGGGGTTTATTCCAGCAGGGTTTATTCCAAATAAACCATGGGTGGCACCATCCATTGGGGTTTATTCCAGCAGGGTTTATTCCCAATAAACCACGGGTGGTATCATCCATTGGGGTTTATTCCAGCAGGGTTTATTCCAAATAAACCACGGGTGGTACCATCCATTGGGGTTTATTCCAGCAGGGTTTATTCCAAATAAAACATGGGTGGTACCATCCATTGGGGTTTATTCCAGCAGGGTTTATTCCAAATAAACCATGGGTGGCATCATCCATGGGGTTTATTCCAAATAAAACATGGGTGGTACCATCCATTGGGGTTTATTTCAGCACGGTTTATTCCCAATAAACCACGGGTGGTACCATCCATTGGGGTTTATTCCTGCAGGGTTTATTCCCAATAAACCACAGGTGGTACCATCCATTGGGGTTTATTCCAGCAGGGTTTATTCCCAATAAACCATGGGTGGTACCATCCATTGGGGTTTATTCCTGCAGGGTTTATTCCCAATAAACGACCGGTGGTACCATCCATTGAGGTTTATTCCAGCAGGGTTTATTCCTGACAGGGGGCTGAGCTCGGCTTTGCTGGTGGATTTTTCATCTCCTGGCTGGTTTTGGGGTGGGTAAATGTTCCTACCCTGGTGAAACCCCGTCCTGCTCTCGCTGTTTTGAGGAGTTAGATCTGACACCTCCAGCAGTTTTTAAATGTCTGACCTGGCTCTGGGGTCCATAAATCAGAGTCCTCATGGTGCTGGGAGGGAGAGCTGGGAATCTGTGGGCTCGCAGAGCTCAACACAGCTCAGCCACCCACAGGACTGAGCTGCTTGGGCTCCATCTGAAGTGTGTCCCCTCTGGAATCAGAGCTGGAGTGGGACTAGAGAGCCCTGACCCTCCTGGTAGAGTTTTCCAAGCCCTCCTGGTGTCTCCTGCCTCCCTGAACCTCTCCCTCCTCTCTGCACTCTGAGTTTGTGCAAGGTTTTCCAGCTGGAAAATAATCGGACTTGATGATCCTTAAGATTCTTTTCCAACGTCAACGATGCCATGATTCTGTGAAAATCCTTATCCAGCTATTCCCTAAAGGAGCAGGAGGCTGAGGGGCTGAGGGCCTGTCTGTCCTCCCTCCTTTGCCTGTCCCTCTCCTTTCTGGCTCTTTCCTGACCTTCCTGACTCTGAGGAGCAGCATAAAACAAGGACAAATCTCTGGATGGGTGTTGAGGTACCGCTTAAAATTTATTTTTTTCTTCTCATCCCTTTTGTAAGGAATGCTGAGGTGTCAGTGTGTTTGGGGGCAGGCAACAATGAGCACCAAGAAACGCCAGCATTCCACAGGATTGCTGAGCACACACAAGAAATGACAACACTTTTCCATGGAAATAGCTGGAAATTATCCTGCTGGGAGAAGAGAGAGGGAATAAACACCGGGGGCTCCTCAGCTCTTTTCCAGCGAGCTCAGCAAGTCCCGCTGCGAGGTCGGGCGGGGCTGAAGGACATCCACGGTCCCCTCCAGCTGTGCAACATCTGCCCGTGTGAGCGGCTGGCAGCCCCGGCAGTCACAGGGAGCTGTGCCAGGCGGTGCCCACGGTGGCTGTGCCCGCAGAGATGCACACACAGAGCTGCCCCGAGGGCACGGCCGGGCTGGTCTGTCGCAGGAAGCTCTGCTCCATCCTCCCGGGGCACTGCGGCTCCTTCCGAGGCCACCTTTGTCCCCAGGAGTCTCATCGGGATGAGTTTGGTGTGACTCAGCCCTGCCCGGACGGTGATGGTCATCTTGTCGGGGAGAGAGGTCGGGAAATCAGAGCCCGGCAGGGAGAAGGAAGCGGCTCCTGAGAATCTTAAAGAGTCTGGGAAAAGGGGAAACTCGGCTGGGAAAGCGGGGTGGGGCTGGGGAAGGGATGGAGGGGTGGGAGGGGAGGAAAGGGACGGGACCTGTCGGGTAGAAGCGAATTCCTGCTTTTCTCCATCCTCCCCGAAACTGGAACCCTCCCTGCCCTACTCGGCTGCCCGAGCCCCGGGAGGTGGCACAGCCCATCCCGGGGTCCTGATCCAGTGTCATTTGCAATTAGGGCGTTAATTAGCCCTTGAGGATGTGACCTAGAGGTATTTAACCCTTTGCAAGCTGCTGCTGCTGCTCTGCAGGGCCGAGCCACAACAGGGGAAGGGCCACAGGGGTTAAACCCATGGGTTTGGGTTACGGATCTCGAATTGTTTTATTACTAATTCGCAGCTAAAAAGCCCAGTCTGGGGTCAGCAGCGTTCTTCACATGAGGATTAGCATGTCCAAGTGGCTCTGGCGTCCCTGCCCTGCCCCTCAGGTCCCTGTTTGTCCCATCTGCGGCTGGAGGGAGCTCCCGGCAGAGAGGGGCTGGAGGTGCCAAAGCTGCCCTGGGCACGGGGAGAGAGAAGATTGTTCTCCTTGCCATGGCAGCGCCTCCAGCAGAACACATGCCCTCCGTTCTCCGCCTAAAACTCCGATTTTAAAAAAGAAAAAAGGCGCTGGCTCGATGCGAAGTGTCAGAGCACAGTCCTGGAGAAAAACGTTCTCCAGAGCATCTGAGAAAAACGCGAGGGGAGCGCGGGGAGGCTTCGGGAGCAGAAGTGACAGAAGCCAAGCGTGCCCCGTAAGAACAAGGGTCCCATCAGGAGCCAATGGGCTGTGACTTCCCCGAGCCCTGCGAGGGCTGTTCCAGCCGTGCCCGGCTGCTCGAGGCTCCCCCGAGGGCTGGATGAGCTCCGCGCTGCCCTCCCGGGGATGCTGCCCCGAGGGCGGGATGAGCTCCGCGCTGCCCTCCCGGGGATGCTGCCCCGAGGATGGGATGAGCTCCGCGCTGCCCTCCCGGGGATGCTGCCCCGAGGGCGGGATGAGCTCCGCGCTGCCCTCCCCGGCCATGCTCCCCCTCCTCTGGAGTTGTTGGTGCGGGAGCGGGGCTGGGCTCGGGGGAGGGCAAGCATCGCCTCCTTCTCCCCGTGCCAGGCTGGAAATCTGGGGAGAGGAGGAGCTGAGCGCTGATCCCTGCAGCCAGCCTTAAAAGCAGCAGTTGCCTTTGGAACTGTTTTCCTAACTCGGGGAAGGAAGGGGAGCTGAGCGGCCTCTTCTGTTCCCCGGCTGCTGCTCCTGGAGTGACATCTCGGAGCGACAGCACCTCCGGAACAGGTTTCCTCCCGGGCAGGGCTGCCCGTTCCCTGTCGGGTTCTCACCCAGCAGGTTGTGGGATGCTCTGGAGAGCACGCGGAGAGGGGATCCCGAGCCCCCTGGGTGTGCCAGGCTCGCAGGGTGGGCAGCGCTGCCCAGCCCTGCCCTGCCCTGCCCAGCGGCCCCTGCCAGGGCTGCCCGCTCCCCCCGCGCCCCCGCCGAACAGATGGTGCCGATTTTCGCAGGGGGAGGTGGAGGAAACAAAGCCCGGAGCGCTGCGAGGCTGCAGCCTGGCTCCCAAACGCAGCCCGGGGTGGGGGGTGGACATCTGTGGGGACGGGGTGCCCGTGGCGTGCCCAGCCCCGTGCTCAGCTCAGCGGGCACTTGCGGCTGTCCGCCTCACTTATCTCCCTCCTTTGTTGGTTTTTCCCCTCCTTTGCAGATAAAGAAGCCCGCGCACCGTCGGCGGGGATGCCGGTGAAGCCAGCGCGCTGCCTCCCGCTCTGTGCCAGCGGCTGACTGGAAGCTGGAATGTTTCCCATCCCAGGCGATGCCCAGCCCTGCTCCTAGCCTGCCTTCCCAGGGGTGACATTCCCGCTTTTCTGCTGTTCGCAGAGCAGTGCCACCGAGCATGCCGCAGGGAGCCCCTCGGCTGCCCAAGCCCAGGGGAGTTCTCCAGTGAGTCCAGCTCCTCAAGAGCCAGAGTTGCTCCTTCCCACCCTCGCACAGCGAATTCCCCTGCTCCCAGCGGGTGTTGAGGTCCTGCAGAGGGGGCTGCCATGGAAGAGAATGTGTTCAGCGTGCAGCAGATCCAGCCCAACGTCATCTCGGTGAGGCTCTTCAAGCGCAAGGTGGGCGGCCTCGGCTTCCTGGTGAAGGAGCGCGTCAGCAGACCGCCCGTCATCATCTCGGACCTGATCCGGGGCGGGGCTGCCGAGCAGAGTGGCCTCATCCAGGCTGGGGACATCATCCTGGCCGTCAATGGCAGGCCCCTGGTGGACATGAGCTATGAGACGGCGCTGGAGATCCTGAGAAGCATCGCCTCCGAGACCTACGTGGTCCTCATCCTGCGCGGCCCCGAGGGCTTCACCACTCACCTGGAGACCACCTTTACGGGCGACGGGACACCCAAAACCGTCCGTGTCACCAGACCCCTGTGCCCGGCTCCCAAGGCGGTTGACTTGTCCAACCCAAGCAAAGAGCAGCCAGCAGCCATGGGATCGCTGTGGAGCAGGGAAACGGGCAAGGAGGTGGAGCCCCACGTCCACGTTAACGGGCTCGTTGCCGGCAGCAAAGGGCAGGAGGGCGGCAGGAGCAAGGACGGGGCTTGTGCTCACTCCTGCCTCAACGGCGGCGTGGAGGACAACGAGCTGCTCAAAGAGATCGAGCCCGTCCTGGACCTGCTGAAGAGCAGCAGCAGTAAGGACAGCGATGGAGATGCGCCCTCCAAGGTAGAGACACGGGATATAGAAGTCCAGGTGGACTGGTAGGTCTCCCTAAATACATTTTTTACCTTTGGTGGAACGCGCTGGTTTTGGCTCGCTGAGCGCCTCTCCACAGCTGGCTGCTGCCTGGCACAGCAGGGTGGAGATGGAGGGGAAGGGATGGGGAAAAGGGGGAAGTGGTCAGTGAGGGGAAGATGAAAAATTGGGAGAAGATTGTGGAAGGAAGATCTAAGCATGGGAAATCGGGGAGATTTGGAATAATGTCTCATGGAAAGCTGAGCTGTGTGGTGTGGTGGATCAGGATCACGGGCTGGGCTGGGATAAATCTCTGTTCCATGTTCTCAATTCCGTTTGTTTTAAGTTGAAACAAAATCCAGTGCCTCAGTTTCCCCGCGTGTCAAATAAGGTCTGTGGTATTCCTGTCCTTGTGGTCCTGCTTTGGAGCTGTCTGGTTGAAATCTGCTTTAACTTTAATGGGAGAGGAAGGTGGGACCAGCAGGGTACGGTGCTTCCCAGGAGAAATGAGCTTCCAAACCTTGAGGAGAGGAGAGGAGAGGAGAGGAGAGGAGAGGAGAGGAGAGGAGAGGAGAGGAGAGGAGAGGAGAGGAGAGGAGAGGAGAGGAGAGGAGAGGAGAGGCCTGAAGTCAAGGCAGGGCGAGGGCAGTGGGACCAGCCCGGTGGGCAGGGGGGAGATGTTCCCTATCGAGAGCTCGGGACGGCCAATCCTTGTGGAAATGCCGGGACGGATCTGCCCCCGCTCCTCCCAGAGCCAGATCGCTGCTTCAGGACTTGTGTGCACGGGTGGGGACGTGAACAACGCCTGTCCCACGTCCTGTTGAGGAGGGAGAAGTGGCACAGCTCCCGATTTTCCTCAACGTTTCCCTGAGCACCGCTCCGGAGCCGGGGCATCTCCCCAGGGCCGTTCCTGCTTTCCAGAGCTGTTGTTAGCAGCCGGGATTTTTCAGTCCCAACTCCCTCTCCTCCTGACCGTTCATTAACACTGTTAGGTTGCCTTTTCCTGTTGCTTTTCCCCAAGTCCCCAAACACGTTTTAGCAGTGTCAAGTGCTGCAGCAGGGTTGTGGCCGCCCTTGCTTATTGACTGGCTGGAAAAGCCCCGAGGGTTTGCCGGAGCTGCAGATCTGCGCCTCGGCCATGGAAAGATCTGAAATGCCAAGTTCTCTGTAATTTCAGGTTCTCTTGCTGTAGACACCTCTTAGGAAAAGGAAAACATTGTGCTCGTTTTTCTTTATCAGAAACAAGAGGGGAGAGCCACAGCGGGGTCCCCTCCACGGGCTCCCAGCCAAGGCTGAGCTCCCGCTCGCTTCCATCCCAATCCCACCCACACCCTCTGTGTTTTCCACCTTCCTTGTTTTATTTTCAGTTGTTTTCATGTCGTTCCTGCTCTCCCAATTTATTCCTGCTTCCCGTGGAGGACACGGTACTCAAAGCTTGTTAGGGTGCTCACACTGAGTCAGAGGGAAAAAAATATCTGCTGGGCTGGGTGCTGGTGTCTGGGTGTCCTTCCTGCCACCCCCTCCCCACCACAGCTGTTCTCCAGGTCTTGTTCACTTTTTGAACAAGAATTGTTCTATTGAATTTGGAAAATTCAGAAATCTGCTGTGCAATGGGAAGTGAGTTAACCCCCTGAGCTCAGGACGCTCTCCAAAAACCTGTCTGGGCTGTGCATGCTTTAATCCCATCCTGGAGAGCCTGGTTTAAGAATTGAGACATTGAAAGGGTCAGGACTGGGTACAAAACCTGCAGGGAGGCTTCAAAATCCCCTCAGGTTTAGCTCAGGGCCCTGGGGGTGGCAGCCCAGAGGACACAATCCCAAACCCTGGGACTGAGCAGGGGCAGCCTCACCCTTCAAACAATGTCCCCATCCCAGCAGCTGCAGGATCTGCAAGGAAATTCTGCTCCAGCCATGGGGAGGGATGAAAAACGTGATTCTACTCTGAGGAGTCTCTTTTATTCAGAGATTAAACAGAAATGCTTTGATTTCACTTTGATTTCACCTAAACTGAAGGATCTTGAAACAGCAAAGCAGGGACTTGACCAAAATCTCAATTTTTTTGTTTTCAATATCCTAATAATAAAATTTTTGAAAGTCTTTGTCATCTCTATACCTTGGGGATGAAAATCCACTTTTCAGTCAAATTCTCCTGCTTGATGAAAAGCTGCAGCCTGGCTCTTGTGGTGTGAGGGAGAAGACCCAGGCTGGAGCAGGGATGTGGGAAAGATTGACTGCAGGGAGGAGCTGTCAGGAGCTGCTGTGCAGGGCAAAGGGCATTTCTGTGGGATTGGGCTGGGGATGATTCATCTCCTCAGCTCTGCTCACACGGAGCCAGGGCATCCTCAAGGTCTCCTGCACTCCAAGTTTTCTTGGATGGCAGGAGAAGTGCAGAAAGGTCAGGGAACAATGGGGAGTGGATAGCTGGGGAGAGAGTGTGGGTCAGTGCCAAGGAAATGCCAAAAAAGCCCCAGTGAGCTGTGTCAGATGGATGCAGCTCAGCCCTGACTCCTCCAGGCAGGAACAGTGCAGGAATTGAGCTCTGCCTACACCCAGGAGGGAGCAAAACCTCGCTCAAGGTTGAGCTGGACACCCCCAGCCTGGCCTGGAGCTGGTGGGATTGGGATGGATCCTGTGCCTGTTCTGTCTCCTCTCTGCTGTTGATCCAGCTGGAGATGGAGGGATTGGGATGGATCCTGTTCCTGTTCTGTCTCCTCTGCTGTTGATCCAGCTGGAGATGGAGGGATTGGGATGGATCCTGTTCTGTCTCCTCTCTGCTGTTGATCCAGCTGGAGATGGAGGGATTGGGATGGATCCTGTTCTGTCTCCTCTCTCCCTGTTGATGCAGCTGGAGATAGAGGGATTGGGATGGATCCTGGTCCTGTTCTGTCTCCTCTCTGCCTGGTGCTGACCACCCCAGCCCAGGGCACTTTGTTGGATCCAGTCTGGCTCAGGGAGCTGGGACAGAGCTGGGACAGCATTCCCAGGGCAGGAGGGGATGGCACAAGGCTGAGCTTGTCCACAAGGAGCCAAAACCTCCTTGCTCAAGATGGGCTTTAAAAACCATTTCAAACTACACCTGATGCTTTGGGCTTCCAGCTCCTCTCTCCAGTGTCACTTCCAAGGAAAACTGGAAGGGAGCCTTCAATAGAGATGGAGAGGGACTTCTTATGGGAGCATGGAGGGACAGGATAAGGGGAATGGATTCAACATGGGCAGGGTTAGGTGGGATATTGGGCAGGAATTGTTCCCTGGAGGGTTCTGAGGCCCTGGCACAGGGTGCCCAGAGCAGCTGTGGCTGCCCCTGGATCCCTGGCAGTGCCCAAGGCCAGGCTGGACAGGGAGCAGCCTGACTGGATGTTCTTTAAGATCTCTTCCAATCCATCCTGTGACTGATTGATTGATGGATTGATTGATCCTTAGTTTGCTCTGGGGACACAATCAGCTCCTCTCCATCCCCTGCCCCCACGATCTGCATTCCCCAGGGGATTTCTCCTTGCTGGCTTCTCCTCCCACCCCGTGCCCTCGGGGTGTGTCCATGGAGTGGCCACAGCTGCTCCTCAGCTCGGGCCATCTGCAGGCAGGAGAGGGAGCACAGATGTGGGGCTCAAGGTATGATGAGAGCTGGCATTTCTGCCATGAGGCTCACCGTGGGCTAGGAAGCAAAAATAGAGTTTGATTCACTCCCTGCCAGCCAACCCAGGTCTGTTTTTCCCTCAGAGCTCTGGGGAGATTGTCAGGTCCCATCTTCCCTCCTTGTTCCCCCCCTCCCCACTGAGTTGCCAGGGTTTATTTTCCTTCCCAGGTCTCTTCCATGACATGAGCAGCATGATGGAAACATGGCAGTTTCAGTCCAAGCAGCAGCCCCGAGAGGGAGAAGTGTGCTCAGAGCAGGAATTCAGTTCAGAAAAGGTTTCAAGGTTTCAGGCTCCAGCTTGCCTTGGAACAAACCCCATCATTTTGCAGTTTCTCTTCCTCCCATCTTCCTCAAGACCACCAAAATCTCTTTGTGTTGCTCAGAACATTTCGTTTGCATTTCTGATCTGTCTTCATTCTTCTGCACTTGGACACAAAACTTTAAAACCTTAGAAAGGAGAGGGTTCCCTGGAATTTCGATGTCTGTGCCATTCTGGAAATGGATGCAGGGAGCTCTGGCAGGGAATAGCCTTGCCCTGCTCCCCTGGCTGAGGCTTCTTCCTCATCACTCCACTCCATCACTGACCCAGAGAGGCATTTTGTGCCTGGAGACCACATATTCCACCCAAATATACCCCAAATTCCCTCCAAATATATCTCATGTTTCCCCATATATATCCCATATTCTCCCCAAATATATCCCATATTCCACCCAAATCTATCCCATATTCCCCCAAATAAACCCCATATTCCTCCCAAATATATCCCAAATATATCCCATATTTCACCCAAATATATCCCATATTGTCCCCAAATATATCCCATATTCCATTCAAATATATCCCATTTTCCACCCTCATAGATCCCATATTCCCCCCAAATCTGTCTCATATTCCCCCAATAAATCCCAAATTCCCCCCAAATATACCCCATATTCCTCCCAAATATATCCCATATTGTCCCCAAATATGTCCCATATTGCACCCAATATATCCCATATTTCCCCCACATATCCCATATTTCCCCAAAATATACCCCATATTCTCCCCTAATATATCCTATATTCCACCTAAATATGTCCCATATTCCACCCAAATATATCTCCTATTCCACTCAAATATATCCCATATTTCCCCCAAATACACCCCATATTTCCCCCAAAAATATCCCAAATTCATCCCGTATTCCCCCAAACCCATCAGCCCAGGTCCCAGTCCACCCCTCACTGCTCAGCCTCTGGGTTCCCCTGGTTCCCCTGCCCTTGTCCCCATGTGTGACCCCAGCAGACAAACCCCTGGCCAGGTGTGACCAACAGGAGATCCAGGTGTGACCCCACAGGAGATCCAGGTGTGACCAACAGGAGACCCAGGTGTGATTCCCCAGGAGATCCTGGTGTGATCCCATAGGAGATCCAGGTGTAATTCCCCAGGAGATGCAGGTGTGATCCCAAAGGAGATATGGGTGTGACCCCCCCATGACATCCAGGTGTGACCCACAGGAGATCCAGGTGTGACCCACAGGAGATCCAGGTGTGATCCCATAGGAGATCCAGGTGTGACCCCACAGGAGATCCAAGTGTAGTTCCCAGGAGACCCAGGTGTGACCAACAGGAGATATGGGTGTTACCCCCCCAGGACATCCAGATGTGACTTCATAGGAGATCCAGGTGTGATCCCATAGGAGATCCAGGTGTGATCCCATAGGAGATCCAGGTGTGGTTCCCAGGAGACCCAGTTTGACCCCACAGATAGACCCAGGTGTGATCCCACAGGAGACCCAGGTGTGACCCCTCAGGAGATCCAGGTGTGACCCCCCAGGAGATCAGGGTGTGATCCCACAGGAGACCCAGGCGTGATTCCCCAGGAGATCCAGGTGTGGTTCCCAGGAGATCCAGGTGTGATCCCATAGGAGATCCAGGTGTGACCCACAGGAGATATGGGTGTGACCCCCACAGGACATCCAGGTGTGGCACCCCAGGAGATCCAGGTGTGGTTCCCAGGACATCCAGGTGTGGTTCCCAGGACATCCAGGTGTGGCACCCCAGAAGATCCAGGTGTGGTTCCCAGGACATCCAGGTGTGGTTCCCATCACCCTGAGCTGTTTTATTCCCTGGCCAGGCTGGGGTCCTGCAGGAGCTCACAGGGAAGGGCAGGAGCCGTTGCCGCTCGGCGCTGGCTGAATTCTGAGCTGTGCTGGTGGGACTCTGGGACTGCCTGGATCTGTTCCCAGGTCGTTCCGTGTCAGTGCCTCCTCAAAGGCATTTGCCAGCCTCATATTTCACAATATTTCTCAGGCTCCCTGAGGCTGCAGCTTGCTCAGCTCGTTAGTCCCTGATCCCAGTGCTGGGCACATTCCTGATGTTCTGAGGCTGCAGGATCTTCTCCAGATCGTTCCACAGGTTCTTCCTGAGGCTTTTCCTCCTCCTTCTGTCCCAGATCCCCTCTCCCACCTGTTCCTTGCAGTCCCCACCGTCCCTGCTGCCTCTCCAGGGAGTGCATCCCAGATTTTGGAGTTATTCCTTTTTCCAAATTGCCACCTCCTTCCTGAGCTCTGCTCCATCCTCTGCACCCTGCAAATCCCTTCTCCTGCCCCATCCCTCTCCCTCTGCTCTTGTCCAGACCTTGCTGAACCCTCCAGCCTGCAGCCAGCACCTTTCCCAGGGAAGCATTTTAATTTTAATTAAATTAATTAAATTAGGGAATTTTAATTTCTGCCCCTCTGGAATGTGGTTTTCCATGGGGCAAAGGAAAGGGGAGGCAAGAGCTGCTTATCCCACTGGAAGGAAGAGCACTGCAAGTGCAGCCATGCTCCAAGAACAATCAGGGAATGAGGTAAGAGGAAGGAATTTCTCTCCTGAGCTTCCCACACAGCCCCAGGCTCAGGTTTGCCAGGAGAAGGAGAAGCTGATCCCTGGTCACAGCACAGAGTGATGCTATCAGTGCCACCAGAGCTGTCACCAGAGTGTGGGCACTGCCACCCTCATCATCCATCCCAGGGCTGGCTCTGCTCCCTGCCTGGGAATCAGAGAGATCCTTCTGCCAAGGAAATTCAAAGGAGCCGAGTGACAAACTGACAAACTTCCCTTTCCATCTTTTTTTTTTTTCCCCCTTTAATTTCTTTTTGGAAAAGCTTTGGAGAAATTTCTGAAAGGGCTGTCTCAGCAACTTCCCTTCTGCTTCATCACTCGGAGCACTGCAACATCATCAAATTAGTCAAAAGAAAACAGTGGTGCCTCTCATTTCTCCAAGCAGCCAGATGCTCTTTCCAAGGGGAGGCAGCATCCCAGGCTCTGCCAGGCACCAGTGGGGGAGGGCAGGATTCCTCTTTCCTTTTTAAAGCATCAGATTTGGCTTTCAGATGAAAAAAATCCTCAAAGAGGGGTTTGGATCTCTGGATCCAAGGGATCTGGCCAAGAGTGTGTGATGGACCTGGGAGTGATCTGAGAGGGATCCTGGGTCCTGGATCTGGCTTTTGGGGGAGTTCATCCAACCGATGGCCTCCACCTTCAGCATTGCTTCCAAAGACATCAAAATGGGGATTTAAAACATCTCATGGAATGGTTTGGGTTGGAAAAGACCTTCAAGCTCATCCAGTCCCAGGACACCTTCCACTACCCCAGGCTGCTCCAAGCCCCAATGTCCAACCTGGCCTGGAGTTCTCCATGAAGAGGAGCCAGCCCCCCTCTCCCTGTGGATCCCTGGGGATGCCCAGCCTGGCTCCCTCGAGGGAGCTGTGCCCCCCCAGTGCCACCAGAAAGGCTTTTGGGGTTGATAAAATCCCGAATTCCCCAAAGGGAGCATTGCCCAGGGGCTGAGCTGTGGCTGTCCCCTCGGCCTGCTGGAGCTGTGAGTGACATCCCCAGGTCACCCTGTGCCTCTGGGGGCTGCAGCAGCCACAGCAAGAGAGGAAAACAACTCATCCCAAAATTCCTGTTCCTGTCCCAGCTCGCAAACAAGGCCCTTGCAAGCGAGGGCCAGGAAATATTTGTAAAATGAAGCAATTGATGGTTTTTATTTTTATTCCCCCATCTGTGCTCGGGCTGGGCTGAGGCTCTGGCTGCTCTCAATGGGCTTTTCTCTCTCTGCCTCTCTCCAAAAGGACAGAGCCGGATCCTTGTGGGCAGCCCCATCCGGGGGAGGCTCAGGGCAGCCCTGGCCAGGCACAGCACCAGGGACAGCCCCAGGTCACTCTGGGGCTTTGTCACAGCCACCCTTGGCTGTGCTTCCCCAGCAGGGTCAGCCCCTCGGTGCTGTGCTCGTGCAGCCAGAAATCCACGGGGAAGAGCAGCAGGGATCTGCTCCTGCCACACCTGCAGGCACACAAGGGATGTGTAACATCCAGGTTGTCAGGATCTTTGTCAGAGTGACCCCAAGAAAAGTTCCAAAGTTTCTTTTCCCAGCCCGGTGCTCAAAGAAGGAGTCAGGGCTCTTCATTTCTCAGTCTCAAGGTTGTTCATTGTTTCTTATCTGTAAAAAATTGTCTCCTGCCCTGCCCAGGTCCATCCAGCAGGACAGTTCCAGGCACTCTGCCTGCCCCCAGGGTGCTGTTATGTCTTTATACTAAAAACTACGTGTGCAATGTTTGCAATTCCTTCCCAATACCCATCACCTGTGTTAGACAGTGAGCTTCTACTCTAAACCAATCTGTGAGTGCCAACATCACAGCAGGAGATGGAGGCCAAGAAGAAGAAGGAGAAAGGCTGGACACACCCAGATCCCTCCATCTTGCCTCCTGAACCCTCATACCAAAACCCCAAAATCTACTTTTCCACCCCATGATAACTTCACAAATATTCTACCTAAACTGTTGTGGCTTGCTGATCTTCATCTAAGGTTGGTAATTTGCTCCACGGGTCACAATCAAACCCACAGGTGTTCTGGGCTCTGTGTCAGGGCTTCTGAGCCCCCTGGCAGGGTCCTGGTGTCCTGCACAGCCAGAGGGATGTCCTGGGTCCTGACACCAGGTAATTCCCACCTGGATGTCCCTGTCCCCCAGCACAGGACACCTCGCTGTCTGGTGTGCTTGAGGCCAAGCAATGGGAGCAACCCCTGCTCCAGCAGGACCCGGAAACCCCAAATTAATGCCCAGTTTCATTTGACATCTGGGATTTCTGCAGCTGCCACCATTCATGGCTTTGCTGCTGTGCACACAACGAGATCCCAACGAGATTCCCAGGCCTCCAGGAATCCTCTCCAAGCTTCTCTCATGCTGGCACTGGCCCTGCAGACCCTTCCCAGGTCCCAGCACCCTTCTGGAGGTGCCTGTGGGGTCTCTGGCTGATCCCAAACTCCTCCTGTAGAGGCCCTGTGGTTTTCCAGCAGGTTCCTTCTGCAAAGCCCCAAGTTCCAGGAGAGCCAAGGGATCTCTCCTTTAGGGATTCAGTGCTTATCTCTGGATTTTGGGCCCATTGTGAGGAGCAGCTGGGGCCTGCCAGCTGCTGGAGGTGACTTCAGGAGCTTGGTGGCCCTGTGCTGACCTGGCTCTGTGTCCCTGTTGGACAATGCCCATTCCTGACCCAGAGATGGGGCAGCTGAGAGGTGTTTGAAAAACTTTTATTCCATTTTCAGTCCCATTTGAAGAGACAATGGTGAGACAATGTCTCTCATTGTGAGACAATGCAGATGTTATAATTAATCTATATATATAAGGTATATATATATATTATATGTTATATTATAGATTATATATGTTATAATTAATCTATATATATAAGGTATATATAATTATATAATATATATATTATATATTTATATATATTATATATAATATATTATATATATTATAATATAGTATATATATATTTATATTATATATATAATATTATATATTATATATATATATATAATTATATAATATATAATTCAGCCATTACAAGTCATTCAAACCAACTGTTTTTTAATTGTTATATATGCATTTCTTGGCCTATCAGCTTTTTGCCACACCATGCTGTAAATGCTTTAAAGCCAATCATCTAAAATTACCCCTCATAACTCTTAATTCAATGCATCTTTCATGTTCCATCTCTCTAAATTATCCAGTCTTATTTGCAAGGCCACCTTTTGAAACTTATTTCCAGCTCCATTTCTCTCTCAGCAATATCTGTCCCTTTCCATGACATTTCCAAGTCAGCATTTCTCATTTCCAGGTTTTCATACAGATGCACACACTGTGTGGGCTCTGTCAGGTTTGGAGAATTCTCAGATCCACTTCCCCCATTCCCCTGGCACGGGGGGATCAGGGCAGGAGGGCAGGGATGTGCAGCCGTGGGAATGAGAGGAGCTGTGCAGGAGATTGAACAGCTGGGCTGGCTCCGAGGGGACAGCCAGGCTGGCTGGGCTCTCATCCTGCTAATTCCCTGCTGCCTGCTGGGGATTACTGGGATGGAGCAGCCTGGGCAGCAGCCCCTGAGCCTGACACAGAGGGATGTGTGGCTGTCCCTGTCCCCAGGATCTCTGTGCATCCCTGTGGATGCTGGGATTTGTGGATCACCATCCCCTGCAGCAGAGATTGGGATCTTGTCACAGACATCTTTTATGGAAAATCCTTTCCTTTGGATTTTTCCTCCTGAGAAGCTGAGAGGCCTCGGGAACAAAATGTAAACAATGAGTATCTGCTGCTGTGGAATGCAACAGGTGCATCTGGGATTGGTCCATGTGGTTGTTTCTAATTAATGGCCAATCACAGTCAGTTGGCTCAGAGAGTCTGAGCCACAAACCTTTGTTATCATTCCTTCTTTTTCTATTCTTAGCCAGCCCTCTGATGAAATCCTTTCTTCTACTCTTTTAGTATAGTTTTAATATAATATATACCATAAAATAATAGATCAAGCCTTCTGAAACATGGAGTCAGATCCTCATCTCTTCCCTCATCCAAGAACCCCTGTGAACACCATCACAGGATCTCTGTTGCCTTTGGCTGAGGTGCTCGGGTGGGGTTTCCTAAAAGCTGTGTTTTATCTGATTGAAACCCTTTCACATCCTCCCAGGAGCCAGCTCACCAGGGAACAGCTTTCATGGCCTGGAGGGACACAGAAATCCCAGGGAAAACGGCCCTTGGGCACCTGTGCCTCCTCACCCGCACCAAGGTGGCCACTTTCCAACGTTTGGAAGGTGGCCAGAGCCCAGGGAAATATTTTGGCAGCTGAGCATGGCTCTGTAAAAGCAGAAAAATGACAGAAAAAGCACAGGGAGATGCTCTTTAAATGAAGTCTTTTCCTTAAGCTAAAGGAGTTCAAGGACTGTGAAACTGAATTTATTTGTTTTTATTTGTCTTCCTGAAATTGAATCAGGAGCATGCTGTTGGTGTGATTTATGCCTTGGGTGCAAATGTCCTACTTTGGTCAGTGCCCAAACCCTGCCACCATTAATGAGAATTCTCATTATTGATTCAGTGGCACCTGGAAGGCTTTTAAGGACTGACATCAGGAGCAGAACAATTCCAGAGGGCATTTCCTCAGTGCCTGTGCCCATCCTGACCCATGCCCCTGCTCTGCCCACCAAATATAATATTCCAGCCAAATATATCCTGTATTTCCCCCAAATATATCCCATATTCCCACGCAACATACCCCCATATTCCCTCCAAATATGTCCCATATTCCCACCAAATACATCCCATATTCCCATTAAATATGTCCCATATTCCTCTCAAATATATCACATTTTCCCTTCAAATATGTCCTGTATTGTCCCCAAATATATCCCATATTCAGCCCAAATATGTCCCATATTCCTCCCAAATATATCTCATATTCCACCCAATATACCTGATATTCCACCCAAATATATCCCATATTCCTCTCAAATATACCCCATATTCTAGCCAAATACATCCCATATTCCTCTCAAATATACCCCATATTTTAGCCAAATATATCCCATATTCAACCCAAATATACCCCATATTGCCCCCCAAATACATTCCATATTCCTCTGAAATATATCCCATATTCCCCCAAATATGCCCCATACTCCCCCCAAATATATCCCATATATCACCCAATACACCCCATATTCCACCCAAATATATCCCATATTCCTCCTAAATATATCCCATATTCCTCTCAAATATACCCCATATTCCAGCCAAATATATCCCATAATCAACCAAAATATATCCCATATTCCCCCCAAATACATCCCCCATATTCCTCCGTTTTCCTGGCTGAAATCCCTTCTACTCCAGCACGTGGAAAGGTCAGGAAGAGGAGGGAGAGCTCCCGGGAGCTCAGCTCCTGTTTGTTCTGGGCTGTTTTTTCCTCCTCCCTGCTCACCAGCACCGAGCTGCTCTGCAAGCTCCTTCTGCCCCCAGCTTCTCCAGCCTCCCTTCTCCATCTCCCAGGGCTGTTTTCCCAAGGTTCCAGCAGGATTTTGGGGTAGGGGCTCTGCTGTAGGGCTGGTGTGGGCACTGCTGTGGCTCTGAGGTGGAGCCCAGGGCTGTTTTCCCAGGTTCCAGCAGGATTTTGGGGTAGAGGCTCTGCTGTAGGGCCGGTGTGGGCACTGCTGTGGCTCTGAGGTGGAGCCCAGGGCTGTTTTCCCAGGTTCCAGTGGGATTTTGGGGTCGGGGCTCTGCTGTAGGGCCGGTGTGGGCACTGCTGTGGCTCTGAGGTGGAGCCCAGGGCTGTTTTCCCAGGTTCCAGCAGGATTTTGGGGTAGGGGCTCTGCTGTAGGGCCGGTGTGAGCACTGCTGTGGCTCTGAGGTGGAGATCCCGTGGTGTTTGGGTTGTCCTCACCTCGGTGATTCACCGCCCTGGCTGAGGCTCTGCCTCTCCTCCCTTCCCATGGAGCAGTGGCCAAGTTTTGGCTCCTGTGGGAAGCAGCTGGAGCAGGACTCGTGGTGCCAGCACCCCAAAAAGGTTTTTAACCCTTCAGTTTCAGGGAAGGGGAGAACAATCCCCAGAAAGCTCTGCCGGCTCGGATGGAGAAGGATCGTGTGCCGGGAGACCTGTGGGGGAAGAGCAACGTCCCCGTGGTCCTGAACAACCCCTGCTCTGAAGGACAGCAGGTAAGAGGCCATGGCTGGGGCTGCTTTGGGTGGGAAAACCAGAATTCCCAAGGTTTGTGGCAATGTGACCCATCCTGGTGGGTTCTCATGGAGCAGAGAACCTGCAGGGACAACGTGTGACCCCAAAAGCTGCAGGTGATGGATCCCTGAGCCCCTTGGGGCCAGGAACTGGAGTGGCCGTGGGTCAGGCAGGGAATGGAGGTCACTGGAGAATGCTGCTCCTCATCTGACGTGGGATGGGAGCCCAGCCAGGAGCAGGACGCCGAGGCCTCCCTGGGGAGTGTGATCCCTTCTGGTGGCACCGGGCCAAGCTGCATCATTAAAGTCCTTTGGATTCATCTGATGGTAATTCAATAGAGCACTTCAGATAATGCCTTCCACGGTGCCTTTTCATCTCTCACACTCCATGGCCATAAATTCTCAGGCTTCCTTGCCAAGAGGAGATTAACTCCACGTTTGTAGCAGAGCCAGAGACGTCAGGCAGCCCCTGCCAGGCCACCAAGAGCACCTCGGGGAAAACACGACGTGCGTGAGCTCTGCCAGGGCTTGGGCAAAAGGATCTCCCTGATGGGATTATCCAGGCAGGACCTGGGGGACCAGACTGGAGATCACCTCCCAGCCATGGCAGGGACACCTCCCACTGTCCCAGGCTGCTCCAGCCCCAGTGTTCCACCTGGCCTTGGGCACTGCCAGGGGCAGCCACAGCTGCTCTGGGAATTCCATCCCAGTCCTTCCCCACCCTGCCAGGGAACAATTCCCAATTCCCAATATCCCATCCAGCCCTGCCCTCTGGCACTGGGAGCCATTCCCTGTGTCCTGTCCCTCCATCCCTTGTCCCCAGTCCCTCTCCAGCTCTCCTGGAGCCCCTTCAGGCCCTGCAAGGGGCTCTGAGCTCTCCCTGGAGCCTTCTCCTCTCCAGGTGAGCACCCCCAGCTCTCCCAGCCTGGCTCCAGACCAGAGGTATGAGTGGCCTGAAAGCCACAGAGATTCTCACAGGATCACCCAGTGCCACCCCTGCCATGGCAGGGACACTTTCCACTGTCCCAGGGTGCCCCAAGCCCCAATGTCCACCCTGGCCTTGGACATTCCAGAGATGCAGGGGCAGCCACAGCTCCAGAGCAGAGGAGCTCCAGCCCTTGGAGCATCTCTGGTGCCTCCTCTGGGCTCTCCCCAGCAGCTCCAGGTCCCTCCTGAGCTGCCCAGGGCTGGATGCATTTCTCCTGGCAGTCCTGCATGCAATGACATTCCCAGGCACTTTTGCAGCCTGGCAGTGCCTGAGACCCATGGGGGACACGCCAGACCCTCCGAGCTGGTGCTGATGCCCACACAGGGCCCTGGGACAGCCTTGGCCACGCTGCAGGGCTGTACCCAGCCTGGCTGGGATCCATTCCCACCCTCCCTCACCTCAGGACCGTGGCCAGGTGTCCCAGCAGCACAGCCAGCCTCGGGCTGGGTGTCACCCCACGCCAGTGACAGCTCCCCTGAACAGCAGCAGCCACTGGGGGATGGCCTTGGGCAGCCCCAAGTCCCAGCACAGGGAATCCTGAGCCCAGGGACAGGTCAGGGCTGCTCCCTGTGCCCCAGCTCTGCAGAGTCTTCCTGCTCCTTTGCTAAGCCCCGTGCGTGTCCGTGTCTGTTACTATAAGCACTTTATAACCTTCTGTGTGCAGAGCTTAATTTCTCTCTGTGCTGGGGCTGCCAAAACCTCCAGTCTTAAGCTGCTATTAAACTCTTTATTATTTTTTTTTCCACTGGATGCACAGCTTTCTTTTTATCCTTCTTATCCCCGAATCCTTACGCCTGCTTTTCTGGAAGCAGTCTGGTTTTTCCCCCAGCCATTCCCCAGGGCTGTGTGCAGTCAAGGCAGCTGAACTTCTTTCAAGCAGCAATAAATACTATTAACACTGGGGAAAGTCAAGCCAAGTGGGAACTTTCCTTGGGTTCTTTTTGAAGCAGGATTGGGTGGATTCACTTGGCCAGGTGGCGAATGCTCACTGAGGCTCGTAATAAGGTGCTGAAAGCCCCGCTGGGCATCGATCCCCATCGCTCTGTTACTTTTTTACAAAACCACAGCGCATTTTTCACTGGTTTCTCAGCAGCCTGACCCCCCTGGCCCTAACCCTGAGGACGCTGAGGTTGTGCCAGGTCCTGTTCCAGCCCGAAGGGAGCAGCCTGAGGGCGATCAGGAGCTCTGTGCCCGTGTGGCTCTCGGGGGAAGCGACTGCGAGCAGATTGTGGGGGTGATGTACAGCTGAGCAGAGGCACAGGACATTGAGCCCAGCGGGGCTGGTGCAGTCTGGACGGAAATGTCAGCACGGAGATAAATCCACAACCCGGCTGCTGCTGCTCTCACCCCGTTGGGACTCGAGCCCAGAGCCCAGGACAGAGATGTCCGCTGTCACCGTGTCCCCAAGGAGCTGTCTGTGGGAGCAGACAGCCCGCGGAGCGCCGGCACGCTCCGGGTGGGAGCTGTTTGCATAACGCGGGTGCCGCAGTTGTCTCTCGGCTTGTCCCTCTCCTGAGTCACCCAGATCCCAGCTGCCTCATTAAATCGTGAAAAGATCGCACGCAGCCTCCCTGGCACAGCGGCGGGGACTGTTTGGCTCCTGTGTCTGCACACACAGCTCACACACATACACACACACCAGCTCACACAGCTCCTGTGTCAGCACACACAGCTCACACACACAGAGCTCCTGTGTCAGCACACACACACACCAGCTCACACAAACACATTCACCAGCTCACACACAGCTCCATCCCAGGCTCCCCTGGGTTCTCTCTCTCCTCCACAGCTGCTCCAGGATGGGGATGTCAGAGCTGACACCTCTGCTCCAGCCTGGCTGCTGTCCCAGGGTTCAGCATCCCTCTGCTCCGTTGTCAGGCATTGGATGCCTTGGTTTAAAAGCCAGGTGTCTGCTAAGGAAGGCAGGAGCCTGCCCTGAAATAGAAACTCTAAACCCCCTCCCAATTGCTATAAATTTGAAATTGAAGGGCTCTCAGGCAAAAAACATGGGAGCAGGAAATAACAGTTCTTTAATAGAAAAAGAAAAAAATAAAAAGATAAAATAAACAATGCAGTACACTAGAACAACACTGCCAGAGTCAGAACCCAAGCTGACACCCTGTGGGTCAGGCTGTTGGCACCAGTCCCATTGGAATTGTGGCTCAGCCCTCCTGCAGGGTCAGGGGTTGTTCTGCTGGAGCAGGGATCCTGGAGAAAGGTGCAGTCTCTTCCTCTGAAGATCCAGGGCAAGAGGCAGCTGCTGTTCCTCTGGGCAATCCAGTGCAGAAGCCGTGCTGGTGTTCCAGAATCTCCAGATTATATCCAGGTAGGAATGCTTGGCTGGTGTTCCAGAATCTCCAGATTATATCCAGTTAGGAATGCTTGGCTCCTCCTTCTGGGCTCACATCTCCCAATTGGATGCTGTAGTTCTTATCAGCCATGACAGTCAACAGCTGTTATCAACAGATGGCTCCCCAGAGGGAGGATTGGGTGTGGAAGAGATAAAGAAAACTGCCCCATGAACAGAAGACAGCTGCCATACAGACTGCAAATAGAATACTCACATTACTGGAACAGATTAATGGGGTCCCATCAACCCCTGGAAGTGTCCAAGGAATGACACTCGATGCTCTGCTCCAGCTGACAGCTTGGTGCTCACTCAGAGGTTGGGATCAACCACCTCAGAGACCTTTCCCAGCCTTAATGACTCTGTGATTCCAGGATTCCAACTTGCCCAGCTCTGGCAGGGAAAAGACAAATGGGGAAGGGGAGAAGTTTGGGGGGGTTTGAGGCAGAGCACTGCAGGCAGATAAGCACCAACCCTCGGTGAAGTTCTGCCCCTTTGTCCTCCCGTGGTGGCAGTGTCCCCTGTCCTCAGGAGCTGTCTCATCCCATGGTGGCAGTGTCCCCTGCCCCAGGAGCTGTTTCTTCCCGTGGTGGCAGTGTCCTCTGTTCTCAGGAGCTGTCTCATCCTATGGTGGCAGTGTCCCCTGTCCCCAGCAGCTGTGTCCTCCCATGGTGGCAATGTCCCCTCTCCCCAGGAGCTGTCTCATCCCACGGTGGCAGTGTCCCCTGTCCTCAGCAGCTGTCTCATCCCATGGTGGCAGTGTCTCCTCTCCCCAGGAGCTGTGTCCTCCCACAGTGGCAGTGTCCCCTGTCCTCAGGAATTGTCTCATCCCACAGTGGCAGTGTCCCCTGTCCTCAGGAGCTGCACTGTCCCCAGGGCAGGGACTGCAGGTCTGAAGGCTCAGATCTGACCAGATTTTTGAGTCCTGCGTCCCCCCACTTGCTCTGAGGATGAGGACATTGCTACATCTGCATTCCCAGCACGTTTTGGGGCCCTACCTGCTCCAGCAAGAAGTATTTTAGCAGCACACCTTGTCAGGAGATCAAAACTCCCATTAAAAAGTGCTGGGTGCAATCAACACTCCCGGCCTGGTGCTCCCGGTTTCTGTCTGGCAGGTGGAGCTGCAGGTGAGGATTGGTTTTGGTTGCATTTCTGAGCTGTTTTCAGCACATTTTGCCCATCTCAGGGAGCTGCTCTGAGCAATCAGGCTCAGAGGGAAGGTGGCAGATTGTCCCCTTTGGTCCTCGGGGAGGGTCAGGGAGCACAGGAAGCTGTTGGTGACTAAAGAATGATTCAATTCTCTTGGAAGAGTAAAACAAGCAGGGGGAAAAAACGACCAGGAGCTGCCACTGCCATGATTCAGGCTGGACTCCTCAAAATTGAAAAAGAAATGAGTTTAAAAATAGTGTTTTTGCAGGAGTGCATCAAGGAGGTTCTTATTTACTGCTGGGTTTGAGCTCTGCATGAGGTTTTTTATTCAGTTTCTGCAGTGTGCAGAGGAGAGGCTGAGATGTGGTCTGTGGACATTTGGCTTCAAGGGGCAGACTTTGACACAGTCCTTGGGAAAATCATGGGAATTGTGACATGAGGAATGTCAGAGATCCACGGCAGCACAGCCTGAGGGGTGCAGGGAGCAGCTTTTGGAAACTGCAAGGGCTAAAGAAGGTCCTGCTGAGGATTCAGGCTGTAAATCTCTGCCTTCCCCTCCAGCCTCTGTCCCTTGCTCCCAGAATATGTTTTCAGAGCGTGGAATTACACCACGAGCCTCAGGCTGCTTGAAATCCCTGTTTTCCAGGGGGGAAAAGTCTGGACTTATTGTAAAAACAAGAATTGAGGAAAAAGTCTGGCCAGCAGTGCCAGCAAATGCAAAGGTGTCTGCTCAGCCTTGGAGTCAGCCAGGATTGATGTCTCAGAGCTTTGGAGCAGCAGAGCAATCCCCTGGTGAAGTGGGAACCAGTCAGAGCTGGAGCCTTGGCTGCTCTGTCATCCCTGTGGCTCCTGCTGCCTTCCCTCCCAAACCAGGAGCTTCTCCCACCTGTGCTGGTTCTTTGCTTCTTTAAATTTGTGCTGCTGCTGCTGCTGTAGGGGTGACAGGAGCCCAGGACTCCCAGAAAGGAGGTGACACTGCTGAAGGCAGCATCAGCTTCAAGAAAACTAGATTTATTCAAAAGGGACACCAGCCCCAGGATTGTTGCAGGAAGGGACAGACCCAGTGCCAGCCCAGAGCTGCTGTGCAGAGCCTTGAAGTGGTGCCAAACAGCAGCAGCTTTGGCCAGGATGCTCTCAGATGTCCCCTGGAGAGCTGCAGCAGCAGCACCGTGGTTCCAGTGATGGAATTACATCCCTGTGTAAGATCTGCCTCCTGGGAGACAGAGCTCTGCTGCCCAGAGCCACTGCAGGCTCCCCTGTCCCCACGGGCAGACACTGATGGCTCTTGAAGCTGTAAGTGCTTGGGTAAATAAGGGCCACAGCAGAAAATTGTGGTTTTATCTGTGAAAACGTGCAAAAAGGAGCATCTGTAACCAGTTCTGCTCCTCCTCAGCTCTGCTTCTCTGTGCTGGCTGAGGCTCTCCCCGTGCTGGCACAGAACTCAAGGAGAGATGGATGAGCCCATGCCAAGGCAGTGTCAGGCTGGAGAAATCCAACTACTCATGATTCAGCAGCCCCCCACTTGGATAATTCATCCATCCTCATTCCTACAAGCTTTCCAGCATTGGTATCAGAGGAGCTGTGCCTTTGGCTTGCTCAGGTTGATGCTCAGCTCTTCATTCTTCCAGGCAGAAAACTGTGGTTTTATCTGTGAAAACTGCAGAAAATTGTGGTTTTATCTGTGAAAACGTGCAAAAAGGAGCACCTGTAACCAGTTCTGCTCCTCCTCAGTTCTGCTTCTCTGTGCTGGCTGAGGCTCTCCCCGTGCTGGCACAGAACTCAAGGAGAGATGGATGAGCCCATGCCAAGGCAGTGTCAGGGAGCTGAGCCTGGAGAAATCCAACTACTCATGATTCAGCAGCCTCTCCATTTGGATAATTCATCCGTCCTTGTTCCTACAAGCTTTCCAGCATTGGTATCAGAGGAGCTGTGCCTCTGGCTTGCTCAGGTTGATGCTCAGCTCTTCATTCTTCCAGGCAGAGCTTGGGGCCTGCAGAACCTGAGCAGGTGATGCTCCTGGGGAAGAAACACCCCACGGATTTTGGAGGAGAGTCTTCCTCTGGGAAACTTGAACACAACATCCTCCAAGTCACTTCCACCTCTGTTTTTAACTCATTTCCCACAAGTTTAGCTGTCCCATAACCAGACACAACTTCTTAATTCCATTGCAAGTCAGCTGCTCTGCTGTAGGATCCCAAATCACACCAAATATTGGGATAACACACCTTGTCTGGCTGTGCCACCCCAGAATTTACTCACAGCCATCCAGCCATACACAGTGCTGTGTTGTTAGGTCCTCTCAGGGTTTCTGTGGTCGAGATGACCCTGAGGTTTTAGAAAGTCTCTTTTTCCCAGCTTCAAGATGGAAGAAGGAATCAGGATTCTTTGGCTGTGGTTGTTTATTCTTTGTTATATATAACATTCTTTTCCTGACCTGCTGAGGTCTGTCTAGCAAGTCAGCCCAAGTCACACTGACCACCTCAGAGTGGTGTTAGCTTTTTATACTAAAAACTATGTGTACTTTATTTACAATAATTTCCCAATACCTATCCTCTATGTTACACAGTGTGTTTTACTCTAAACCAATCCAAAAGTGCCACCATCGCCCAGAAGATGGAGGCTAAGAAGAAGAAAGAAGGACAAGGCATGCCTAAATCTCTCCATCTTGGCTTCTGACCCCCCATTCTAAAAATCCAAAATTCTATTTTTCTATCTTGTAACAAACTAACTATCATTCTGCTTAAACTTTCGTAGCTTGTAAATCCTCATATAAAGTTGGTAATTTTTTCCACGGGTCAAAATCAAAGGCACAGGTGTCTTGGGCTTCATGCCAAGGTCTCTGAACCCCCTGGCAGGAGTTTGAGCCATCCAGGCCAGCCAGAGGGATGTCCTGGGTTCTGACAGGGACCTTTTCCTGCATTTTGCTGATGAGTTCTTACCTTGTGCTGGGTGTTCCCTCTTTTCCAGCCGCCGCCATCCGGGCGCCAGTCCCCGACCAAGAACGCCAACGGGAGCCCTTCCAAATGCCCCCGCTTCGTGAAAATCAAGAACTGGGAGACGGGATCCGTGCTCCACGACACCCTGCACCTCAAGACTGCCATGGTGAGTAGAGCTGCCCCAAATTCCCTGAGCATCCATAAGTGGATGGTACTGTTTCCATGGTGGATTTACCCAGGGATGCAGAAGTGGAGGAATTCATGTCTTGGTTTGGAAAGACAGGTGTAAGCTAAGGAAGGCAGGAGACTCCCTTGAAATGGAGAATGTAAACCCCCTCCCTCTGAATTATTATAATTTTGGAATTAAGGGGCTGTCAGGCAAAGATATGGGAGTAGGAATAACAGTTTTCACTAGGAAAATTAAAATACAAATGCAATAGTACAAACAAAAAACAACAGTGACAGAGTCAGCCCATGCCCTGCCCCCTGTGTGTCAGGGTGGTGTCCCAGCCCCATCCAATGGGGGCTCAGCTCTCCTGCAGTGCCAGCTGTGGTTCTGCTGCAGCAGGGATCCTGCACAAGGGGGGAATTTTCCTCTGCAGCTCCAGGGCTGCTGGAGATGGGCCTGGGCTCCCTCTGGCAGTGCAGGGCAGCACAAAGCTGCTCCTCTGGCAATGCAGGGGGCAAAGGCTGCTGTGCTGTGCCAGGCTCAGCTTGGATCCAGGTAGGAATGCTTGGCTCCTGCCCTGGGCACAGCATCTCCCCATGGGATGATGGAATTGGATCAGCCCTGCAGGGACACTCAGTGGCCATGGACAGCAGAGATCTCCTGGAGGGAGGATTGGCTGTGGGAGAGAGAAAGAAAAAACTGCCCATGGACAGCAGAGAACTGCCCCAGCTCTGACAGATGGGGACAGAACACACACTCACAGCTAAATCTTTCAACTTAAGACACTCCAGTAGGGTTTGAATTTCAGTCCTGGTGCAATAAGCAGAGAGAGGGAAATCCATCTGGGCTAAATAAGGAAAAGCATTTGACTTCATGCCAAGCTGGGGTGTGAACCCCATCTCTCCACTGTGTGATCAGGAGGAACAAGTGGTGACTGCACACAGCCTGGCTGTCACCACTCAGTGTCCCCAGCCAGCTGGCAATGCCCCTGTTTGTCAGCCACCACCACCCTCTGTGTGGGTGCTCGCTGACTGCCCCAGCCCAGCCCAGCAGTGCCCTGGTGGCTCCAGGACACCCCTGCTCCCTCCTGTCCCCTCAGGCCACGGCGTGCACCGAGCAGATCTGCATGGGCTCCGTGATGACCCCCAGCCCCCACATCCGCAAGGCAGAGGACACCAGGAGCAAGGAGGAGGTGCTGCTCCTGGCCAAGGACTTCATTGACCAGTACTACTCCTCCATAAAGAGGTGGGTGCTGCTGCTGCTGCCTGGCTAGCTCCGTGGTAGAGCATGGGACTCTTAATCCTGGGATTGTGGGTTCATGCCCCACGTTGGGCGCCATTTGTTGCTGTTCATTTGTTTGTTGTGATTTGTTTGGGGATCCCTGGGGGGTCCCCGGGTATCGGGATCTCTAGCTGGTCAGAGTGACCCCAAGAAAAGTTCCAAAGTCTCTTTTTCCCAGCCTGGTGCTTGAAGAAGCAGTCAGGGCTCTTCATTTCTCAGTCTCAAGGTTTATTTTACTGTATCTATAAAAAATTGTCTCCTGCCCTGCCCAGGTCCATCCAGCAGGACAGTTCCAGGCACTCTGCCTGCCCCCAGGGTGGTGTTATGTCTTTATACTAAAAACCACGTGTACAATGTTTGCAATTCCTTCCCAATCCCCATCACCTGTGTTAGACAGTGAGCTTCTACTCTAAACCAATCTGTAAGTGCCAACATCAGAGCAGGAGATGGAGGCCAGGAAGAAGAAGGAGAAAGGCTGGACACACCCAGATCCCTCCATCTTGCCTCCTGAACCCCCATACCAATACCCTAAAATCTACTTTTCCACCCCGTGATAACTTCACAAATATTCTACTTAAACTGTTGTGGCTTGCTGATCTTCATACAGGTTGGTAACTTGCTGCACAGGTCATAATCAAACCCACAGGTGTTTTGGGCTCTGTACCAGGGCTCTGAGCCCCCTGGCAGGGGTCCTGGCTGCTCAGGACAGCCAGAGCAATGTCCTGGGTTCTGACACCCGGGGAGTCCCCTAAGCTGTATGTTTGCTCAAGCAGCAGGCACGCAAGGAGACTCCACACAATTTCTGAGGGTGTTAATTAGATGAGAGTTTATTGGGGTCCCACCCCTGGGAGCAGCATGGTTTCTGAGGGAGAAGGGGGAAAAGGGAGAGAGGGAGAACCTAGGGAGTGAAGGGCCAAGAGACAGCCTGGTCTCCCTTGCACAGCTTCACAGGGAGATTCAAAGTGGGGTGGAATAAGCCTTGGGCCAATGGGATTACAGATCCTTGATTCTTCAGGGGAGGATCACAGGCTTGGAATAAACTGTACATTTTTGTACATTTTTGAGGGGTGAGACAGAGCATAGCATTTAATTAAAATGTAACACCACATGCTGCCTCCGCCCAAGGCTGCTGCTGGTGCTGAGATGTCACACGTCACCCAGAGCTGCCTCCACCCTGGGGCCAGCACAAGAAGGACCTGGAGCTCCTGGAGCCAGTCCAGAGGAGGCACCAGGATGATCAGAGGGATGGAGCAGCTCTGTTGGGAGGAAAGGCTGAGAGAGTTGGGATTGTTCAGTCTGGAAAAGAGAAGCTTTGGGGTGACCTCCTTGTGGCCTTCCAGCACCTGAAGGAGGCAAAAAAAACCATGGAGAGAAACTTGAGGCAAGGGATGGAGAAAAGGGACACAGGGAATGGCTCCCACTGCCAGAGGGCAGGGATAGATGGGATATTGGGAATTAGGAATTGTTCCCTGGCAGGGTGGGCAGGCCCTGGCACAGGGTGCCCAGAGCAGCTGTGGCTGCCCCTGGATCCCTGGCAGTGCCCAAGGCCAGGCTGGACATTGGGGCTGGGAGCACTTGGGACAGTGGGAGATGTCCCTGCCATGGCAGGGCGTGGAATGGGATGAGTTTTAAGGTCCCTTCCAGCCCAGGCCATTCCATGATCTGATCTCCCACCCATGCAAGTCACAGCAGGGGGAGGCTCTAGTGCTCCTCCAGCAGCTGCTTCTTGAGTAGAGTTCCATTCCTGGTGTTGTTGTGTCTCTGCACAAGCCACTGCTCTCTCCCCCTGGTCCTTGCCCACCTGCTATCCCAAATCTGAGATAACCATCCCCACAATCCCTGTGGATGTGTAGGAACAAGACATTCCAGGTGGAGAGCAGCAGCATTCCCTGCCCTCCGCCTGACCCTCCACCTCCTCTGCTACCTGAACCTCCACCTCCTCTGCTCCCAACCTTCCCAGATCTGGCTCCAAAGCCCACATGGAGAGGCTGGAGGAGGTGACCAAGGAGATTGAGGCCACTGACACGTACCAGCTGCGGGACACGGAGCTCATCTACGGAGCCAAGCACGCCTGGAGGAACGCGGCGCGCTGCGTGGGCAGGATCCAGTGGTCCAAGCTGCAGGTGAGCACCAGTCCCACCACAAACACCCAGGAGACTCCTGCCAAAGGGTGTGCTGGAGTTCTGGAGAGGCAAATTCCTGCTCTCCAGCACCTGGGATGCACAGCACAGGCTTAGGGGCAGGTGTTCAGCACGCACAGCTCCCCTCAGCAGCTGTGGGATGCTGGCAGGAGTTGGAAAAGTGTCTGTGGGATGGGAGATGAGGTGGCTGTGTCTGAAATGGAAGCTGGTGCTCCAGAGGATGTTTTCCAATATCAGATCCTGCTCCAACATCTTTCCTGCTGCTTCCAGACCTGTTGCTCCACCTGGAGAGAGGCAGCAGGACACATTTGTCCTCAGTACTGAGATCCAGCAGGGGAGGGTTTGGCTCAGTGCCCTTTTGGCAAGGGAAACACAGAACAGGATTGGAAATCAGTGATCCCCAGGGAATCCCTTGGTACAGAGCTGTCCTCTCCTCTGTAACCTGGAACAAATCCAGGGCTGCTGAGCAGATCCTGTGGCTGCTTCACACAGGGAATGGGCACAGCCACTTCTCTTCATCCCCCTTCCTGATTTCCCCATGCTTTCATGGATGCCCCTGGATCCTTGGCAGTGTCCAAGGCCAGGCTGGACAGGGCTTGGAGCACCCTGAGATAGTGGAAGGTGTCCCTGCCACGGGCAGGGGGTGGAATGAGATGCTCTTTAAAAGTCCCAACCCAAACCATTCCATGATTCCGTGATTCCCTGTCCCCCAGCCCTGGCTGGCACCTGTCCTGCTCCAGCTTTGAGTGCTGATCTACAAGAGAAGCAGAGCAGACTCTGTAATTGTTGGGGGATGAGGCAGGAACAGCAGCAGGTTGGGAGCACGGGAATGAGGAGGCTTTTTTGCCTGAGCAGCAGATGAGTCACCTCTCCAAAGCAAAAGGGGCAGCTGGATTAGACATCCACGTGTTCCAAAGGCAGGGAACACATAATTACGGAGCTTTAGATCCCTGACAAGCCACAGTGGTGCCTGGAGTTCTCCATGTGCTGCGTTTCCTCTGCCTGGCTCTGCCCTAGGAGCTGGAACATCCCCACAACTCCTTCCCTGTTCCAGGTGTTCGATGCCCGGGACTGCACCACGGCCCATGGGATGTTCAATTACATCTGCAACCACATCAAGTACGCCACCAACAAGGGGAACCTCAGGTGAGCCGCCAGGGAGTCACCAGACTTTGAATCCAAGGGCCTCTGGATGAGTGGAGACCCTGCTGGGGTTGGGTCTGGGCACTGCACAGCCAGCAGCAGTCCTGGGAAGGGTTAGAGGGATCTGATCTGGGGTGGGGGAGTCCTGCTGGTCCAAGTCTCTCTCTTCTTGCTGCCTGTTGGACCTCAGAGGGAAGATTTTCCCATTATTTCCCCTTTTCTATATTCTGCATCCAGCACAGAGCTCAGACTGCTCTCCAGATCTGAAACCCCCAGTGAGCAGCCAGGAGCTGGGAACACCCCAAATTCAGATCCACCAACTCTCAGGGACTCACCCAGAGGTGGTGGCAGCACTTTTCCTCCATCCCCTCACCCCTCCCTCAGCTCGTGGCATTCACCAGCTCTGCCTTTGCCCCCAGGTCTGCCATCACCATCTTCCCGCAGCGCACGGACAGCAAGCACGACTTCCGCATCTGGAACGCGCAGCTGATCCGCTACGCCGGCTACAAACAGCCCGACGGCTCCGTGCTGGGCGACCCCGCCAACGTGGAGCTCACCGAGGTACCAGCCCGCAGCAAACCCCGTGGAGACTGGGAAAGCTCCGTGGAGGATTGAGGTTTAGCCGTAGGAACTGTTGAGATATGATGAGACAGCAAAATGAGTTTCTGTCTCTGACCCCCCGCGCCAAAGATTATCTCTGTAACCTCATAGGCCACTATACCTAACCCTTACTATTGGACAAGTTTGGATCCCCCTTTACCCTATAAAAAGGGGCTGGTTTAGCCCATTTGGCAGAAGAAGAGTTGTCACTGGACCCTTCACAGTCTCCCCAATAAACCATCCCTGTGGAACCGCCAGGACCTCTCCTTCTCCCCTCTCACATCTGCTGCAGCCTCAGCCAAGGGCTCCCTACCTAGCAAGCAGAAAGTGATATCCTAAGAGGGCTGATAATCACTAAAGAGCTGACAATCACCGAGCTTGCTAAAGGTAGCCTGTGGTGATGGCCATGAGCTAACTGGGCTTTCAGGCACTCTGTCTCCCTGAGGGACTGGGCTGCTGGACCATCCTTGCATCGCTGGACAATAAGGTTTTATTATACCAGCCTGTCTGACTCTGCCCTTCCTGAACCTTCTCCACTTGTCCTGGTTTAGGGCAAATTTGGGTGAAAACCTCCAAAAGGGGCTCTCCAGAAAGCAAACCCACACAGCCCCTCTTCCCTTACCATTTCGGGAAGGATTCCTCAGAGAGAAGTGGAAAGAACCTGTTTATTTAACAGGCACAGCACCCCCAGCACACAGAATGAACAATACCAGGTGACACCACTCTGTCACCGCTCTGAAAATGATGACAAATTCAGAAAATCTCTCTGGGGGTGGTCACTGTGTTCTCAGTCCCTCCTGTGCTGGGGCAGCTGCTGCAGCCACAATGTGCAAACTCTCAGTGTTTCCCAGGTCCCAGTCCGGAGCAGATTCGAGTTGGTCCAAAAAAGGGAAAGGAGAAACAGTCCAGGGAAAATTTGCTCTGCTTAGCTAACCTAACTAATGAGCAGAAGCAAAAAGCAAGAGCAAAGCAGAAGCAAGAGCAAAGTGAAAAGCAAAGCAAAAAGCAAAAGCAGCACCATGTACTGCCCTGTCTGTGTGTCCCGCCAGCTGTGGGAGAGTGGCTGATAACAAAACCAAAACAAAACTTTCACTCTTCAGAGCCAGTCTGGAAGGCACAGAACATGATATCCAGCATGAACAGAACACAGGAATGGGGATACAAGCATCAGAACGTCACCCTAGGACAGGGCTTCACCCAAAACGTCTCCCGGGTCTTCCCTCTAGTGAAGCTGGCAGAGCTGGCAGGCAGGTTGTGTCCATGTCTCAGGGCTTTCCCCTGTTTCCAGATGGATTTTCTTGGAAAGTTTCCTTTTCCTTGAAGTCTCCCAGGGCGTACACCACTCCATAATCATCTTGTCCCCATAAATGAGAGATGTGGCAAATGAGAGGTGCTTGGAAAACTTTTATTCCATTTTCAGTCTCATGTGATGGGTGAGGCAATACAGAGGTTATAATTCATGCCACCACAATCAGAAGCTAATTATTTCCTAATTACAATACACTATAAGTGCTCTT